>PVKB01001191.1:108843-266150 GCA_004027205.1 Ctenodactylus gundi | reverse complement strand
ATGACCCCCCGGATGACGGTACTTTGTGACCATCCAGTCCTACACACTGTTCAGGCCAGTCTTACTTTTACTCATTTGATTGTTAAAATAATCACTAGGTAAAAAGTCATTTTTATGTTAACTATACAGAGACATTATGAGATTTTCCCACTTGAATATATAGAATTTTCAAATTGAGAGTATCTTACAGATTTTTTTTAACCAGTAAAAAAGTGGACTTCCTAGGGTTTCATGACTTGCTTGGGCTTCAAAAGAACCATTTCTTGGCTTTCTTTGGTAAAAGGCAGCTTTGCTAAGGGTTATTGTGAAATACCTCAAGGACTTTCCTTGTTTCCTATATATAGTAGGTTAATCTGGAGAATGGAAACAATGAAAGATGAGAGAATAGAGCCAGAAGACTGAAGGGCAGAAAGGGTGATGTGCCCTTGATTTCTGATACTCAGCCTGGGACAGGACAGCACTGAGTACTCTGGGTTCCCAGGGAATGAGTGGACCGTGATATTTCCCATGTGGCTTCCAGCCATAGTTGGCCCATTCTGGAGTGCATTGCTCAGAGATTTTTTTAATTTTTTTATTTGTTTTTGTTTTTGTTTTTGTTTTTACACTGGAGAGAGTCTTGCTGTAGTAAGGATGTTAAAAAAAAAAAAAAAAAAACCAGCAGAAGCCCGGGCTGTGGGAGCCGGATGTCTATGCCCTTCCCCAGGTGGGTATGGCTGGACATCTGCAGTAGCCTCACCACCATCTTCTCCATGATCCAGAGCCTGTCTTGACAGATGGTTCTTACATGGACTTATAATTATTTTTGATTTTAGAGGTGTTTTCTTAGTCCTCAACTTACAGTTAACATTTTAGCTAAAATTTCCTCTATTATCATGAGGAGTGATTGTGAGTTAATATGAAACATATATTTGGTATTTATCCTCAGTTCTCAGCATAAAGCTTCTAAAGTCCTTATAATTTCCTGAGTGACAGAAACACCTTTGTTACTTACATACAATAAGCTCCTTTCAGACATATCTCAGTTTATGCTTGGTGAACTCCAACACAGTTTCCCAATGGGGCTTGCTGACATAGAAACCAACTATGTAATTAAAAGGCTCGGAACCCCATTCTCTTGACCTCCAGAGGTGGGTGAGTGGCTGGAGATCTAATGAATCATTGATGGCCAAAGATTTGATCTACCATGCTGAAGTTATGGAGTCTCCATAAGACCTCCAGACACTGGAGTTCAAAGTTTCCGGGCTGGTGGCCACTGTGATGCTGGAGGGGTGGTGTGACCTTGCCCAGTGAGCTTTTTTCACCTGGTTGTACCTGAGTTTTACCCAGCAAAGATACATGAAGTATTTTAAAAGCTATTGTGCGATCTTCAAATCTGAGGAAGAAGACATGGGAACCTCAGGCTTTTAGTCATTTGGCCAGATGTATGAGTGGTATGACTTTGTGGTTGGCATGTGAAGCCAGAGTGGTCTTTTGGAACTGAACCCTTAACCTGTGAGCTCTCTGCTAATTCCAAGCAATTTTTGTCAGAATCTAATTGAATTGTGGAAGACCCATCTGGTATCTGAATAACTAGACAATTGGTTAGCAAGCGGGGGAGGGGGGGTGGGGGTGGGGGGCACTTCTCCCATGCTTGGTGTTAGAAGTGGTATTAGAAGATAAAAACATATCATAATAAACATACTAAGCATGATAGACACGGCAATGGTTTCCATATGCATTGAATATTATAAAGAACTGGTAAGTTTTAGTAGAACAACATATATTCATAATATTTGTAGATTTTTGTTTTTTGAGACAGGGTCTTTCTCTGTAGTCCAGACTGGTCTTGAACTCATTATGTAGCCTAAGCTGTCCACACACTGGTGGAAATCCTCGTGCCTTAGCCTCTTGAGTGCTGGGATTTTAGACATGTACCACCATGCCCCAGCCAACTTTTATGTTGTGATGGAGAATCAGCTCCAGGCTTTGTGAACACTAGCCAAGTGCCCCAACTACCAAGCCATGGCTCCAGCTCTGTTTGTAGCATTTTGAACCGAGGCTAGAGTCTTTCCTAAATGAGTGGAAGGGAAGAGAGCCACTCCTTAAGGTTTGTCCTTTAGGTGCCTCTGTGGCTCAGTCATGTCGTCTTTCATTTCCCAGATAATTGTGATTTTCTATTAATCTGGCTGACTTAATCAGGACATGTTTGATTGCAAGGAATAACACTGTTTCAGAAAGGGATTAAGTTTTAACAAATTTCAAGGAACTCCTCAGATGGAAAATGAAATATGGTTTCTTCTTATTGAAACAGGAATAGAAAAGTTATATCAAAGAATGGAGTCTTTACTTTTTATTTTCAGTAGCTTATTCATCTGATGTCTGCTTTTCTTGAAGCATCTGTAGACTGTCCTCTGTTACTGGCTTGGCCTATTTTGGTTATTTTCTTTATTAAAATTATTAATGCTTATTAATAGTACAAAATATTAATAAGTTTTATTGTGAAACTTCCGTACAGGCACATGATGCACTTTGATCTCCCTGCTACTCTTCCACTTCTCCCCATCCCCCCTTCAACCTTTTTCCTTTTCCTCATAATCCACCTTCTGCATTTATAGCATATTTTTTCTGGAATCCATATATAAGGGAAAATATGCAATGTTTGTGTAAATAGGACCCATTTCACTTAATTCAGTGACCTCCAGTTTCATCCAGTTTCTTGCAAATGACATGATTTCATTTACATGACTAACCAATAGTTTAAAGATTTGGGAAAAACTAAAAGCATTTTCTCTAAAATTAGGAACAAAACAGAGATACCCATTCTTGCCACTGCTTTTCAATAAACTACTAGAAACGTTGGGTAGGGCAATGGGACAGGAAAAAGAAATAAAAGAGCTGCAGATAGGAAAGGCGAAATCAAATTTTCCCTATTTGCAAAGGCAAATGCCCAAGTTCTATACCTAGAACACCCTTAAGGTTGCCAAATGCCTCTTAGAACTGATAAGGAAGTACAGCAATGTGTCAGGACACAAAATCAACACATGAAAATCAGAAGATTTCCTATATACCAATAATGAACTCACTGAGAAAAAAATTAGGAAAACCATTCCATTTACATGCATTTGAAATTTGAATTTGAATTTCTTCATCTCTTCATTTCATTTGCCCATTTTTAAATAGCATCCTTGATTTGGGTGGTTTTCTTTTCTTCAGACCCCTGTATATTCTGGTTATGAGTCTCCTATCTCAGGTGTTGGTAGTGAATATTTTTTCCCATTCTGTGGGTTCTCTTTTTACAGTGTTGATAATTTCCTTTGCTGTGCAGAAACTTTTTAATTTGACATGATCCCATTTATTAACAATGAGGATGATTTCTTTTTCTTTTGGTGTCTTATTAAGAAAGTCTTTGCCTATATTTATGTCTTTTAGATATCTGCCTAATTTGTCTTCTAGAAGTCAGATAGGTTGGAGGCTTTTGTAGGCAAATGGAGGAAACTTGAGACCATCAACCTTAGTGAAGTGAGCCTGACACAGAAGGTGAAATAGCAAATGGTTTCTTTGATGTGAGAAACCCAGTTCACAATTATGTCACAGAACTTACAGTGGAAAATAATGGGGACAGGGGGTGGGTGTAGGGGTGGATAGGGGGAGGGTTGAAAGGAGAGAGGGGAAGGTCTTGTTACCTTGCCAAGATATGTATATGCACAAAATGTTCAAGATCATTGGAAACTCTAAAATTCACACTTATACATATCAATAAAATGGGGCAAAAATCTTTAAAATACTGTGGTCATTTTCAAATGACAGCTTCATCCCTGTAGTTTATGGTTTGGTGCTGGTAGCCAAATGAATTGGGCTCTGTGTATCAAGTCATCTTTCTTAGTTGTAAGCAACAGAAAGCACAATGGACAGTTTAAACAAAAAGGACTCCGGGAGACAATGGAGACCTCTTGGAATTGTTGAGAAGAAGTGGGAAAATCGAAAACGCAGGAGTTCATGCCACTAGAAGCACGGCAAGGACAAGTGAGGGTGTTCCTGCTCCTGCTGAGTATTAGCTCCTACAGCTTCTACTGTGGACACTGGGGGCCCAGCTTCCTCTGCTGTCCCCTTCAGTATTTTTGACTCATCAACACTGTGGTTTTTGTTGTTGTTGTTTTGAGACAGGGTCTCACTCTCTAGCCCAGTCTGATCCTGAATTCACTATGTAGTCTAGACTGGCCTTGGACTCATGGCAATCCTCCTGCCTCAGCCTCCTGAGTCCTTGAATTACAGGTGTACACTGCCACACCTGGCTTTATGTGGCATTGGGGAATCGAACTCAGGGCCTGTGCTTGCCAGGCAACACTATGTTATATGCTAATCCTGTGGCATCAAAGGAGGAAGGCTGGGAAAACAACTTTAGGCATTTCCAGGTTCTATGAAGGGGCCTATTCTTTCTAGCAGGTATATTAATGGAGAAATTTCTTCTAAAAGAAGTGAATTTAGGCTTCGCGTAGCCTGTTCCCCCCACACCCCCAGTCTCCCCCCCAAAAAAATCCCCAAATAAAAATAATGATGATTAGACTCAGTGACCTATGACATAGTCTGTCTAAACTGAGAGATGCTGGCCTTGAGCACTTGACTATGGCCTTGGAGCCTGGCTCCCCAGGGCTGTGAATTGGTTGATTTTTCTCTAAGAAAGGAGGTGTGTGAAATCATGCTTAGATAACTCTATTTCTTTCTCTGATGCCAGCTCATGGTTGATGTCCTGAGGTGACATAGGTACCTCATGGTTCTTCTGGTGACTTGAGTCATGTGCTTTCCATCTCACATACTTGCATCAGCACACTCAGGACTATATATTTACATTGTTTCCTGGGATAGCAGTGATAAGTTTGTCATATTTGGTGGTTTTGTGGAACAGAAGTTTCCAGAAGGTCTAATTCCTTTTCCTGCTCAACTAATGAACAAATTCAAGCCCAACCCTTAACGGGATGTCTAAATTTATAGCTCCTTTATTTACCAAATTGCACCTAACAAGAAACAACCTTTTGGGGTTTTAACAAAAGTCCAAGGACATAATGTCTAAGGATGCCTACCAAGATATCTTTGACATAGGTGAAGTATGAAAGTGGAAAAAGGATCTGGAATGTGAAAATTCCATTACACATTAATTTAGCTTGATAAATTTTCCTTATGCAGAAATACATATATTTGGGGTTTATTATATGGTAGGCACAGTATCAAATTTCACTGAAGTTAGTTTTTCTTGTTTTAGGAAGCACAGCTTATGACAAATTCAAGCAAAACTTCTTCAGTGGGAGTAGAATAAATAATCAATATATGCCAGATGGAGCCACACATGGTAAAAGCCATCTATAGTTTCATGTTTCTCTTACATGGTAATTTGAGTATTTGGGATTCAAGAATGAAAAACTGGATATCTTTTTGAAAATCATAGCCTCAATATTTCAAAAGATTTTTCAGGTTTTAAAAAAAAATTAATAAAGACTTCTGAAACTGTGCATAGTGTTACATACATATAATATCAGGACTCTGGAAATTTGAGGTAGAAGGATTAAGGTTCAGGTCCAACCTGAGCAATTTAGTGACTTAATGAGACTTACTTTTTTATTGCTGGGACAGAATAGCCAACACTTAAAACTTAAGAAAGAAAAGGTTTATCTTAGTTCACAGTTTCGGAATGTCTCAGTCCACTCATGGGTGGCTGACAATAGTGTAGGCACACGTTGGCGGCCTAGCCAGAGAAAAGCAGAAATCCTGGAGGCAGGGCGGAGCTAGTATATACTCTTCCAGTTCCTGTCCCACAGCCCTTCCCAGTTTATGCACTGGCGCTCCTCCTCTTCTGACCCAGCCCCACCTCCCAACGGTACATGGAATCCAAAGATAGCTCCGAAACATCGAATACATGAGAGTTTTGGGGGAGCATTTCAGTTCCAAACCATAACAGAGACTGTCTCATAATAAAAATGGCTGTGGATGTTGCTTAGTGTCAAGACTCTTGGTTCTAATCCCCAGTACTGATAAAACTAAAGAAAAACTGGAACAGTTTTGGAGGGTGATTTTTTGGGGGGGCTGAGGGGAGGTGCTGAATTTTCTCAAGGACAATTAGATATTTGCTTTGAATTAGGTAAAAGATGCCAGGAGCAACAGTTATCTGTAAGGTTTACTGGTACTTGTGCTTTAGAGGAAGAAAGAGAAAGCCCATGGGAAATAATCAAGCTTTATAGGAAATAAAAGGAAACTATGAGAAACAAAACACAAGTACGAACAGATATTATATGAAAACCCCATTAGGGTGAGGTGAATGAGTAAAAGAAAGATTTTCTTAATTGCCTGCAGTCAGACTTAGTAATCCTAAGGCTGAAACATTAAATGAGAAACTATTTAGACCTTGGAAGGAAAATGTAGAAGTTTAAACATAGGTCAGTAGATAAAGAATATCAATGATCTACTCTGTGATCAATTGTTTTGTTCTCCTGATCTACACCATATCTAATCTTTTCTTTTGAAAGTATTTTATATCTCAGACAGATGCCATAGCTGTATGAGAAAAATAATGATGTAATTGTGTCATAAGATAAATTGTTGAGGGAAATTTTTTTGTTGACTTGGTTATATGTGAGTGGTATGAAAATAATAGTGTTCCCTTACACCATTTTAATAAAGAGGAAAAATAATCATACATTAAACGATAGTTCAGTTCCCCTTGAGCTTAACTTCATAAACAAGGTTGATCTAACTTTTCATAAAGGATCACATTTTAGGCTTTGTGGGTCCCACCATTACTCTCATTCACCTCTGCCTTTATAGTTCAAAAGTATCTATGGAAATGAATGACTGTGACTATATTCCTATATAATTTTATTTATGGGCCTTAAAATTCACATAATTTCATGTGTCACAAATAATATTTCTCTTGTAAGTCTTTTCAACCATTAAAAATATAAGATGCATTCTTAGATTTATGGGCTATCCTGAAAACAGGTGGCCAGATTTAGCCCATGGGTTGGAGCTTATCATGCACAGGTTAAAATGTCTTTCTTTCTCTCTCTCTCTCTCTCTCTCTCTCTCTCTCTCTCTCTCTCTCTCTCTTTCTTTCTTTCTTTCTTTCTTTCTTTCTTTCTTTCTTTCACACTTTCCAAACCCATGAGGCACATAACATCTTCTGTTGCATCAAACTTTACTTAAAAATAGTACCACCTGAACTTTCATACCCTTTCTGCATTCAGATGTTGGTACTGTCACTTTCTAGTGTCAAGTGTGGGAAGAGCAGATAAGACTTGTCAGCGTAGCTAGACTCAGTGCTCAACTACTCTCTTTCATATTGTTTAATTCATCTCTGCCCAGTTTCAAAGCAGAGATCCTAATCCCTTTCTTTCTTCATTTCAAATCCAATTTGTATATGACATATTTAATCTTCTTTGGAAAAGATATTTGCTGTGACTCAAACCATCCCTCTGTTTGCTCTTCGTTTCTTACTTTTGAAGTGAGAGAACACACATTTTCGTCCCAGATGAGTAAGAGAAGAAAAAGTAAGTGGAGCTGGACATCAGCCACACACAGGCTTTGCGTAATTTGCCCAACTAATTTTCCTTAGCTTTGGCTGCGCTGTTAATTTTTGGCCAGTTGCTTATTTTCTCACAAATCTCACACATCCTGCACACGCAAAAGCAAGAACACCGAGCGTCACATATACAGGAGCGAGATTCGCAGAAAAACTTAACCGTTTTGTTATCATAATAAAGAGCATTTTAAATTTACTTTGGCCTGGTGTGTCGTAGGCAGCACTGTGTACACTGAATATCTGTATCACAAGGCACATACCCTCAGGGCGTTTGCCATTCAAGGATCTTCCCAAATATATTTTAAAAGATATTAAATATGACACTGGACCTGACTAAAAGCATGTCAGTAGTGGTAGATAAAAAATATCCGTTATGGCTTATTTACTTTTATACTCCAAGATCTACTTTATTGAAAAAGTTTTGCCTCTCTGAAATCCTTCCTGGGGGCCCTCCCGCACACATTTCCTTTCACAGTTCTGTGAGACTATGAATTTGTTGTTTCCTACGCTTTGTTGAGCACATCTCAGGTCACAAGCCTAATGACTCCTGCCGCCTTCACTTTCGTGCACCCGACACCTGGGAGTGCCTGGCTCTTTATCCTCCATTGTTTTTGAGAGTCCCGAGTACCATGACTTTTACTCCATTTTTATGTCTATTCAAGCTTCCTACCAAATAAATCATACCTTTCTTTTATTTTTGGAAATAGTTGTTACAGGTTATTTCTTGCCAGGGATTCCGAAATTGACTTTTGAAGATCTGATGCTAGTATACAGTTCTCCCTTTCCTCGGTGAGAGCACAAGGACCTTAAACCAAACTTGTGTGCCCTCATTCCCCTGACTTTTCAGCATGAATTATTATCTCTTAGCTTTCGCAGACTCTCACTCATCCATATTCCAGGCAAGACAAATCCTATAAGCTTCACTAAAAAGCTCAATAGTTGTACACAGCTTGAGCATCCCACCTGGACTCTCCACAAGGAAACACACTTGCTAGCCAGAATGAATCACACAAATGACACAAGGTATAGGAGGTGTACGTGTTGTCAGAGGAAGAGTCCATTAGGGTCTGGGCTTTGAGCTGGACTTTGGAAAATGGACAGAATATGGATAATCAAGTCTCATCTCTGTTGCTGCTTTAATTTACAATTTAGGAGTTTGTGGTAGGAGGTCAGAGCTCATCTAGGTGGACAGACCTTAGATGTTTAAATAAATAAATAAATAAATAAATAAATAAATAAATAATGTAGAAGAGCAAAGCAATCAAAGAAAAACATTTCTTACATGTCAGTTAACATATTTATCATGTGTGCATTTGAGTGCATGTATACTCTGCCCCCTAGCATCTTTCAATTATGTCTCTGTAAGATACAAGTGAATCTGTATGCAGGAACGTCTCCATGGAAAAAGATCTGAGATTTGAGAAGTTTCTCAGTACTCGCCTGGAGGCTCTAGCACCTCTGACCAATTTAATGTGTTGTATTTATAGGATGGAATTTCTTGCAATACCACTAAGATGAAACCCAGGATGACTTTTCTGTTTTGTTTTTCCTTTGCTTAAGCAACTTTCTAGCAACTGGAGTTTTTAATGTTCATCAGCTAGGTTTATTTCTGACTGAAAGGACTATTTATCCTATAGATTTCCAAAATGGCAAAAAAAAAAAAAAAAAAAAAAAACTGAGCACAGTTAGTGTGATTCCCTGGTTATAGCTTTCATAGTTATGTCCGTGTCAAGCCAAGGACAATGAAAGGACAGGAATTAAATGTGGTAAGGGAGATTTAGTCAACTGGAAACTCAATTAATTGAAGATCATAGTTGTGTGTAAGAAGGACTAGCTCTAATTTTTCTCTTTATGGACAAACAGCAGTATATGATATTTGTCATAGATCGAATATTTGAGTTTTCTCTTCCCTCAAATTTATATGTGGAAGCCCTAATCTTCATTGCAATGAGACATAGAAATGGGCCTTTGTGAAGTAGTTTAGATGATGTCATGAAGATGGGGTCCTCATTGTGGGATTGCTGTCCTTCTAAGAAGAGGAAGAAAGAGCAGGCTTATCCCTCTCTCCCTACTAGAAAGAGAGGAGGTAGCTGTCTGAAAGCTAGGAAGAGGGCCCTCACCTATAACTGAGTCATCTAGAACCTTGATTTTGGCCTTCTACCTCCGTAAATGTGGGAAATAGATATTTGATGTCTGAAGCATCTAGTGTATGTTGTTTGTTATAGCATTCTGCAATGGTTTGAATTGTTATTCCTAAAACTCATGCGGAAATTGAATTGCTATTGTAACAGTATTAAGAAGTGGGATCTTTAAATAGTGATTAAGTTATATGGGTTCTTATGTAATGGTTTGGATCTGGAATGTTCCCTAAAATCCTCATTTATATGGAAGGTGATTGGATCATGGGGTTAATTCAAGCACGTGGACTAATCTTCAGTGATTTCACGTGCTGGTATGGGGTGGGGCCCGGATACAAGGATGGGTCCCTCGGTCTTGGCTTGGAAGGGTATATCTCCTTTGCTGGCTTCAGCCCCTTGCCCCGTTTCTTGTCTGGCCCTGCTGTGAACAGCTTTCCTTTAGCTCAGCCCTCTGTTATGCCCTTCCACCACTGCTTTCAAACCAGAGCTAAGACTCTGAAACATGATTCAAAATAAAACTCTCCTCCTTTACATTGTGTGTATTGGCTATTGTGCTCCAACAGTGAAGAAGTGACCAGCACACTTTACAAATGGGTTAATGCTGTTATTGTAGGTATGGGTTAGTTATCATAGGGGTGGGTTAGTTATCGTAGGGGTGGGTTAGTGATAGTAGGGGTGGGTTAGTTATTGTAGGGGTGGGTTTCTGGGGGGAAAAAAGGCAAATTCAACCCTATTTTCTCCCTGTCTCACATGTGCCCACATGGCTTTCTGCCATTGTATAACCTAAGACAAAGCCTTGGGGCAGATGCTGACCATGTTCTTGAACTTTCTAGTCTACAGATCTGCGAGACACATACTTTTCTGTTGTCTCTAGCTAACCCGGTCTCTAGTGTTCTTTCAGAGCCACAGAAAATGAACTAAGAAAATTGATACTGAGAGGAGGGTACCAAATACCAAACTACTATTATGTACAATACCTTGGAAAGATCTCAAGGACACTAGAGAAAGCCAATCTCAAAAGGCCATACTCCATCTGATTTTATTCATGTAATATTCCCCAAATGACAAAAGGTAGGCATGGTGAACTGATTAACTCTGCTGTCAGGGTTTAAGGATGGGGAGGGGGGAAGGGAGGAAGCATGGCTCAGTAGGCACGTGAGGGACTTATTTATCCTAATGAAATAGTTTTGTATTTTAATTATGACAGTGACTATACAGTAAAATGACATAAATGATGCACATTATACCAATATTAATATTTGGCTTGATATCTGTCTACAATTATGTAAAATCTATGTGAGATATGAGAAGAAAGAGGTGAAGGGTAAACAAGAACTTCTTATACTATTTTGTGACTTCCTCTGCATCAACAATTATTTCAAAATTCTAATTCAGCCTCTGTACTCACCCTAAACTTAAATGGAAGAAAATATAAGAAATGAGTTCTGGTAAATGAGGCTACCATAAACTTCAGATACTTGTTTCTTTTATTATTGTATGTTTTAGGTTTATATGCTTTTCTGTCTTCTTGATATATTGCCATTTAGTCAGTATGAAATGTCTCTGTCTCGAGTAATATTTGTTGTCCTAGCAAATATTAGCTGACATTCACACAGCCATGGAAGCTCTCAGTCTCTGTGTGTACTTCTTGCATTACCTGTCATTCAGTCGATGTATCTATTTCCTTTTATTTTAGTTTATTTATAGTTTTTGAATGTGAAGTATGTTTCTGTGAGCAGGATTTCATTGGATGTTTTTATATAATCTTAGAATCTCTTTTGAACCTTTTGTCCATTCCCATTCACACCCTCCATTTTGTTATTTATTTTGTATATTTCTCACTCTTTTTTATTTGTCTACTCTTGTTCAATTTTTGTACTAACGAAATTTTTGTATACCATTTAAATCTTTTCATCAATCACATTTTTTGAGTTATTTAATTTGTTCTAATCATTGTAATGTGCATTTTTTTCCACAATATAGTCAGTACTGGCTTAATTCAGGTAAAATGTCCGACTGTATTCCCAAATAGCTCGTGCTTTTCCCACTTCAAGAATATGGCTATTCTTGCCATATACATAATACATATAAAGTAAATTGTACCATATACTGTTGTGATTATTGGGTTAAATTATCTTGGGTTTTTAAAATAAATCAAAAAATGCACCCCCCCCTCCCTACACACAAACGAGTCTTCCAGTTTACATACATATAATGCTGATGGTATTTTTTCTAATGCCTTTAAGTTAACGTAGGTGTAACTTTCTTTCAGCATGAAAAATATGTTTTAGCATTTTCTATAAAATGGACAGGTCTACCAGCAACAATTTCCCCAGTTTTTATTACCTTGCAAAAGCTTGCTTTTCTTTCTCGCTTTTTCTGAAGGATAGCTTTATTAACTATACTTTTATTGAATGGCAAATATCTCTTTCAATGCAAACTACTCCTGATTTATGGCTAAAACTTTCCGCTTTGCAACGTTGTGATACTCCTTCAGTAGAAGCTGTACTTCAAATTTTAAAATTTGATCTTTTCCCAAGCGAGTGACATGCGGTCCAATACTCTCTTACGAAGTTAGGTAGTGGCAGAGAGCGGCAGCCCCCAGTCAACCCCCATTCTGGGGGCAAACAACCTCTACCATTTACTGTCCCCTGCTATGGTGTTCGCTAGCGAACACATGACAAGTCTATGTTTAGCTAATGATGTTTCCAACTTACCATGTGGTTATAGCATGCAACTCATTATATATCATGGTGTATATATTATTTGAAAGTTTCATTTTATTGCGTTAAGTTTCCTGGATTTTTAGGTTAATGTTATTTTAAACTCAAATTTAATACTTTTCCATCCATTCTTTCTTTCTCCCCCCACCCCCATTTTATTGATATGTATAAGTGCAAAATTTAAGGTCCACAACAAAGTTGAGCATTTTGCACACATACGTATCTTGTCAAGGTGACAAGGACGTTCTCACTCTCCTTTTGTCCCTCCCCCTACTCACCCCTCCCTCCCTCCCTTGCCCTACCCCCCTGTTTCACTTTGTTTTTCATTTTAAGTTCCATAAGGGTTGTGATCTGGGACTGTATGCATCCATTATTTCTTTAATGGACTTTCAATGCCTTCTTTTTCTCCTCTCTGTCACTTCCTCTATACATATGTTGTCCCAGAGGTTACCAAATTTCGATAATATTTACTTTTTCTTTATTCTTCAGATTCGATAATTTCTATCACCCAATCTTAAATTTTTCTTATTTTTTTCTTCTCATCTCTCAAATAGGCTGTGGAGCCTGTCTTCTAAATATTTCCTTTGGTCGTTGTTCGATTCTAAAATTTCTATTTGATTTGTGTTTACTTCTGTACAGAGATTCCCTGTTTGTTGAGTTAGTTTCATATTTTCCTGTAATGATTTAAACATGGGTTCTTTAATTCTTTACATATAACTATTAGCTCTTTTGAAGTTCAAGTCTGCTCAGTCCTACATGTGCACACACTCATAATTATTTTCTTTTCACTGTTCTTTCTCCTTCTCTTAAATGTGGTTCACACTTTTATGTTTCTTTGTATAACTTTTGATTTTTTTGTTGAAAACTAAACTTTACAGATCATGTATTAGAGCACCTCTAAAATTCATTTTTCCTTTATGAGGGTCTTATTTTATGTGTTACCATGTTTTGAACTTGACCTGAAGGCCTCTCCTGCAGCATGCGGCTGCGAGTTTCCTTGCTCAGTTTTTAGATCCTCGGCCCCTTCTTGTCTAGTTTCCTAGTAGAAGTGCTTGCATCTTCTTACCTTAGTTGCTACCAAACGGTTTGGACTGAAACTGTATTAAAATATTTCAAACCCATAATCCCTGGCCTCTGCTGATGGGTCTCCAAGAGGAGCTTGTTCAGTGCCACCGTTGTTCTTTGGCCATGGCTCTCACTTTCCACCAGCTAGCTCAGATTTCTCTTTGCCCTTGCTTAGTTTGCCATTTACACAGGGCTTTGCAGGTCACCATTCTAGGCCTCCTGTGGCTCTCTCTCATTTTCAAGAGTGCCGAGAAAATTTTTTGACCTCTTTCTGCCTCATGGATGATGATATGTTTTGAAAGCAAGAAAGATGCAATTGTTTTATTTAGAAATCCAATTGATGACCAGAGAGAAAAGAATATGAATATCTAGTCCAATCTTTCCCCTTTTTAAAAATATCACATCAGAAATGGCAATTTGGTGATATAAAACATAATCTATTTTTAAATAGAAGAAAACTATAGGTTTAATTTGATTTTTTCTTGCCACATGCAAGTGATCTGTGTTATGTTAACTGTAAACTATGTGAGTTGGTGGGGTGCCTTGGTCATTCTTTTCAAAAAATATTGATGAGTGGGATGTACTCCATTCAGTTCCTTATTTCAAAGAGGATGATGGACTTACTTCAAGTCCAAGCAAGACTTAAAATTGCGAACTCTTCGCAAAACTTGTACTTTAACTGTTAATTATCCATAATAATGGACATGAACAAAAATGCAACAGAATTAAGATGGGATAAAGATTACATATGCTGTTGTGCTTTGTATATATTTCTATTAGAAAATGATCTCCTTTGACAGACAAACAATGGGTTTTAGCTTTCAAGATTCAACTGTGTATACGGATTGTTAGTTTGTGTCTTTACATTTCCTTAGAGAGATTGTGTTGTCACTACTTACAGATGAAGAAACTGTGGCAGAGAGAAGGACAGCTGTATAAAAATCAACATAATATGCGTTGGAAATCCAGATGGTTTGATTCCCAAGGCCAGGTTCACACAGTTTACGGCCACTCATTTTGGGAATGTAGTTATTTCCCATTGGGGGAAATACAAATTTTGAAGGTGTGACTTTTTCATTTCCGTATGCTCCTGTCCTGTTGAACCCAGAGCATTTGCTCCTGAGACTGATTTTTTAAAAGTCCACTTATAACAGCTCTAGTCTCCTCGACTTTGCTGGCCTACAACCCAAGGACAGGGCAGTAATTGCTTTTACATATATTCTAGCTCTTGCTTCACTTGTGAGGCTAAACTATATAAGAAAATTGCTTTATAGCCATGAAAATAAAGGCAAACTTCCTTTTGCCTTTTAAATATTAGAGCTTAGGTAAATTTCTAAGATCTTAAACAGCCTCTTTAAGAGTCACAACTTTTATCCCTGATACATTAACCAAAGTGGTGCTCCAAATTCAATACGTTCTCTTTCCTTTATTACATGCAGAATAACTTATGACAGCCTGAAGAAATCATAAAAATCTTTGCCATACAACAAGATATTATACATTGTCCTGGAGCCTCATTCATTTATCCCTGGAATATAATCCCTCTTCGGATGTCACACCTGGGGCAGTCAAATGAGAAAGGTTACTCGGGTTCTACAGCTGGGGGCCACATGATGAGCCTGAGCAGCACCTCACATAGGAGAGGACAGCTATTTTTCAAAATGTATGATTTTTTTTCTTGAGAGTACTTGTGATACGGAGATAAAGTGTTCCCTGGCCTCTGCGATAACCCAGGGCCAAATAGACTGAGACTGTTAATGTTTATTTACCTTTTGAGAACAAATACTGCCCAAATCATTTAAATGACTTTGGTGCTTTCAAGAGAGATGGAAAAGGCCTCACGAGCAAGAAGCACAGACAAGGAGTCTTTACTTTGCAAGACCTTCCACGGTGTGAGGGTGATTCCGGTTCCCAGGGCTTCAGAGGAAGGCCCAGAGCATCAGAAATGACTAACACTGAAAAATGAGCAAAACTAAAGTGTGAGGGGCTCATTTTTCTGAGTTTTGAATCAAGTTCATCTTTTTGGTAACAGCCATTTTGCCGGCAGCTCTATTTGTTCTTACGTGGTTCAGAATTTGACCATATCACAGCATCCTTTGTCTAACTGTGGCTCAGTAAGGAGGTTTGCTTTTCATATAAAGAAGAATCTTCTGCCAGGTTCTTTGTTTTTAAGGTTTGTCTACACAAATATCTCACACTCTGGATAAACTCAGGCTGCTGGGATATGTTAATTGTTCCAAAAACCCCAATTACCGAAATTACCACACAAGCCCCATGATGCTCCATTTCCATTGGTCTTTTCATCTCAAGCACACAGTTTCAATCAACTGCTACTTACAGATGTATAAAATCAGGGAAGTAGTCTTGTGCCTGTAATAATAAAATTCAAACAGAATTTTATTTCTAATACAGGTGTTAGGTCCTAATGCACAAATGGTGTCCCGGTGCACTGGATGCTTCTATAACCTATTGCACAAAGCATAATTATTTACAGATTGCCTCTCCTGGTAAATGGGCTTTTACCAAAACACTTAAGGAAATAGTTTGAAAAATAGTAGAAGTTTCAGATTCTGTAATAAGAAGGAAAAGTTGAGAAAAAATTTAAATGTGTTCACTACATGTTTAACGCACTAGCCAGATTCATAATTAGGCAGAATAGGAAGTGAAGCACACATGTTCGATGCCCTGGAAGATAAACAAGAGTGATTAGGGGCAGATAAGTGGCCCTTAGAAGCATTTCAGAAAGTACTACATTGATAAGCAGTCCCCAAGTCCTCAAGCAAATTCCCAGTCAAGAGAAATATGAAGAGGAGATACATTTCACCCAATATGATTTTAAAGGAATAATGAAAATAAAACAATATTTTTGTCTTTTTTTCAAATCAGTGTGAAGCCCACAAAGTAGAAATTACCAATTTAGAAAATAAAAGAGTTAGAGTCATCATCAAGACGTAATTTTGCCATAAAGCTCTTCAGAATTCAAAATAGACTTTGTGGAATGTCAGCTATTGTTTATGACCATACTTAGCTGTGACAGGGCATAAATAATAAATGTTTTATTTTGTATCTAAAAGCTTGGGATGCTAAAATGATCTTAAAATACTGACTCTTTTTCACTGACAATTATTTGAAGATTTTTCTGACTAGTCAAGGTAGAAGTCAACATTCCTTTCCATAAAACATTAAATTCATGCCATTGACTACAAGGGAAAAATATAGATTTGCAATACTCTGATTATTTTAGGAAATTTATTAAAATTATTTCATCACGCTTGGGTTTGTATATATATATATATATATATATATATATATATATATATATATAATATTTAGCTACTGTAGCATTTTTACACTTTTGAGTACATGATGATTGTAAGTATCAGAGAGCCTGCACACAAAAATTGCTCTGAGTTGGTAGAGATTTAATGCCAGACTATTTGTACAGGTGATGAAAAGACTAAAAAACCAAATGGGTACCACTGTAAAAATTAATAGTATTAGGAAGCTACCACCATACTGTTTTAGTTATTTACTGTTACATGTAACAAACTGCCTCAAACATAGAGGTTTATCACAACAAAATATTATCTCATGCAATTTCTGAGGGCTACAAATATGGACCAGATGGCTTAGGTCCCTGTAGGTCATCTCTCAGGAGCTATTGAATGGAGCTGCAGTCTCACCTGTGGGTGTGTGCATGGTGTAACGAATTATCTTCCCGGCCCACACAGGTGATGGTTTTGTAGGCTTTGTTGCCTTGCCTACGGGCCTCCCACAGGTAGCTGGCATGCAATAGCAGATGGGTTCCTAAAGCAAGTAGTCCAAGAGAGCAACTGAACCTGAGTGGGAGAATGCCTTGGTTTCTCCCCATCCTACCCTACATCAAAGGAATCGCTTCAGTTTCTCTTGCTGGAGATCAGAAGACAAGGCAACCTGTAAGAGTCAGCATTCCTTACAATACTGACAGTAGGAGAAAGTCAAGTAATATGTCTGAAGGACAGGCCCATGTGTGTTGTGTATGACCCACAGTGAAGGAACCCAGAGTGCTATAGTTAACTCAGAGATATAACCAGATAGTTTAAACGTTTTGAAGTTATCTCAGTAATGCTTTACTATCTGTTCAAAACATGACATGCCAGCCCAAGATAGTTCAAAGGGTCAACATTTTTAGATTCTTTTATTTTTTTTTGATATGTATCAGTTGATGGGACTTAATCATTTTAGAAAATGGAATTGGAGGTGTATCTATATGTAAAGCAGTTATGAAAAAATTCCCAAGTTATTAAGTGAGTGAAGAAAGTTTAAAATTGGGCATTACTTATATCACAACCCACTGCAGCAGGATTGATGGAACATGCCTGGGGAGGTGAACTCTGCCATCTCGGGGGCTAACTTCCTCCAGCTGTACTGTTTTTTTTAACCTAATCATCATGCTTAAGGTTGGGCTTTGAGAATTATGGGGTTTTGAGAGTGCGCAGAGAAGTCTATCCTGAGAAAGACAAAGGAACATTTGTGGCTCCTGGAGAGTGGTACTTCATTTTCAGATTTTAGTGACCCATTTGTGAGGGCTGCCATTTAAAAAAGAGAAAAATATGGAAGAGTAAATATGCACATTGTAGCCAAACTTAACCTCCTGAGCGCCTTACACACCACATGCTCCCAGGCAGCCCCTGCGGCTGCGGTCTGCAGTGCGCCAGCAGGCTTCCTTCTCTTTCCACCTGTCCGCCCCACCACAGGCTGATTTCCCTTCTGGGCCTCACCCAAAGGCTTCCTTCTAAACTCAAGGTTCCCCTTGTCCCCAGAACTGGTTTGGTAGACTCTCAATGTTTTCCAGCTTCCGATGCTCTCACTATATTATGCTCACTGGACTGGACCGGAAGTTTTTTTTTTTCGTTCTCTCTTCCTCACTATGCTGTAAGCTTCACAAGGACTCCTTGTGGTCCTGTCCGCGTTGTGTCTCCGGCACCACTACAGAGCTAGGCACCTAGGAGCTCAGCAGTTACTGAGGACGATGATCTGTATAAAAATCAGATTAAAAAAAAATCACAGTTTTCACTCCACAAGCCAATGTGGATACTTCCACCAGTGACAAACCATCTTCTGTCATATTTCTTAAAAATACTACACCAGGAAATGGTACCTAAGTAATAGAAAATCCAGTTTAATAAGATGTACACATTCATATTATGACTCAAATGTACATAAGAAAAAGTTTATAGTGGAATGTTTGGCCCTTGCTTTTCAAGGTCAGTAGCAATTTTCAATTTATAATTAAGTCTCTTTCATGTTAACATATGATCGCTTGGGGGAAAAAAAGAACCTTTTGTTGTTCACGAAGAGGGCAGTGTGAGTTGGTGTGACCTAAGCCGTTGTGGCCTATTGCCATGGGGAGTGGAGCTTCTGGGCTGGGGACGTCATCATCATCGTCGTCTAGCCCTTGGATCCCAGGGCAGGGGAGCTTGTCCTTGTGCTTGCTGGGAGTCCTCTGTGGGTACCTCTCTGGTTACCAGGCTTCAGTGCGTGCGTCTGATGATGTCCAGGTCCCGCCATACCTATCACCTGGGGGTCTTACACTGTGTATCTCCCTCCTTTCAAACTTAGGTCTCTTCTGGCTCGCTGTGTTTCTTGCCTTCTAGAAAGCCTAAAAAATTCGCAGCAGCCTCTTCTGTATATCTCAGGATACAGGTGTCTGCAGATTTCTTAGGTCCATGCTTCTGTGATGTTTTTACCACCTAAGAACCACATCCCTGCATTGCCAGCCTGAGTGCCAGGCTCTCTTGGGGCAGCTTATGCTCACTCTGCGGTCTTCCCTGGAAAGCCACACCCAGCTGACTCTTCTGTTATTCCACCAAGCCTCTTTGGAGGTCCTATTATTTTACAATCAAGACCCAGAGAAAAAAGCCTACCTCAGTGATTCAGGTAGCACGTAAACCCCGGTCTTATATCTTGTAAGCCAATATATATAACTTTATATGTTTTCCAGACTTAATCCTTTAAGTTTGGTCCTTTTAAAAAAAATTAATAACCTTCTTTCACTTTGGTGACTACTTCTAAATAATCAAAAGCATTTTGGCTTTTGGAAGAATATATATTTTTTGAACTGGAAGTCAGGCAGTGACTTCTTGGTTGAGATATCTGCCCTCCCCTTAGTAAGTTATGTGTGCCTCACGTCCAAGGTTCAGGTTCATTGGTGGAAAGCGTAACAAGTTCAAAGCAGAGAGGCGGGTAAGTACAGGCAGGGAATGGAATTTAATACCAAAAATATTATTCTCCCTCATTTGTAGTAAAAATTTATATTGCATATGTAATATAAGAAGCTTCACAGTGTACAAAATACGTCAGCATACACCAGTTCCATAGCATGATGATGAATAGAAGTTCCAGAGTTAGACGGGTGTCTAATCATGGTTTCCCACTCATCAATGATGTCATGTTGGATGAGTTAATTTAACTTTTTTCATCTGTAAAGTTCACATGAGCTGGGCTTAGTGGCATAGGCCTGCAATTTCAGCACTCTGGGAGATGAGGACAGGGAGACTGCAAGTTTGGGCTCAGCTTGAGCAACTTAGAAATTTAGTGATATCCTGTCTCAAAGTAAAGAGAAAGAAGACATGGGTAGGGATGTAGCTTAGTGTGAAGGTCCAGAGTTTGACATCCAAGATGGAAAAACAAACAAAAAACAAACAAACAAACAAACAAAAGCACATAAGGGGACCTAATCAGAGAACCATATTCAAGGGGCTACAATCAGAATCACATGGAGGCTTCATCTAGGTAAAGAACTTCACTGATATATAATGTTTATTGGCACACTTACTGCCTCAAGAAGTGAACGAGTGGGCTAAAAGAATAATAGCACAGTGGGTAGACCTCTTGCCTAGGAAGCACAAGGCTCTGGGTTTGACTCCCCAGCCCCACCTAATCCGGGCATGGTGGAGCTTCCCTTTAATTCCAGTACTCAAGAGGGTGAGGCAGGAGGATTGCTATCGCCTTCAAAGCCAGCCTAGGATGCATAGCTAGTTTAGGACCAGTCTGGAGTACACAGTGAAATCTTGTTTCAAAAAAAAAAGTACAATAATAAGAGCCACACTGCTACATTAAAGCCCGGCTAATTTCTCGGGGGTCTGCCTACTGTCTTCTGGGCTTGCCGACTGATTTGTTCAGACTCCGACATCAATCATGGCTCTCTTCCTTTTTTGTCTAGCAGTAGACAAAGAAGATGGAGGCTTTATATGCTGTGATATTTGGAAGCTCTTGTGTGCTGCTGTGTGTTGGTCATCCTGCAAGACTGTGAGCTGCCTTGAGGACAGGAAGGGCTTAAGGACTGTGCTGGCTGATGCTGAGAGCCTGGAGTCTCTAGCCCTGCCTTCCATGTGGAGGCAGGTGGAGGAGGAAGTTCCGACCTTCACTAAACCTGCGGCATTGCAGATGTCTCCCCGTATCTGCCTTCCCACCCTATAGCACTTGCTTCTTCCCTCCTTCTCTGGGCCAACCTAGTGTAACCTCCTCAAAGAGTTTGTACTTGGAAACACAAGCCAGCAAGGAAGATTGACATTGGACACAGCATCGCTACCTTCTGTGGTGCATTTCTCATGTGTATGAAAAGGCCTAGTGCAGCACAAATAAAGCAGACCTTAGCATCTCAATAAATTATCTTGAAATGAGTGGAATACATAGGAAAAGTTTTATTTATATCTCAAAATAATGGAAACATAAAAAATTTTAAGTTATACTCGAATTATTTAACCTAAATCCAGTGAAAGATTTCTAGTAGCAGATGTTTTGGTAAGATGGAAAATTGAATACAAAACACTGAACTTGTCAAAGAATTGTAAGTTTTCTATCAGATTTCTAGGTTGGAGAAAAAATAAAAAATTATCAGTTCAACTGAATATCTGAATGATTTTAGAAAGAATTCACCTTAGTAATGGAAGGAGTTCGACATTTAGGTATAATAATAATGAACTTAGAAATCTGAAAGTAGAATCAGTTTGGGACTTGGAGTTACATGTTTTTGTATGATTAAAGATAGAAATGTAATAGGTAAGCAAATAAAAATTTACAAGATATCTTAGGCAATGTATAGAGAGGTAGTAGACAAATTTATAACTCAAACTGGAAACTTGGAATTTGTAAAATAAAAAAAAATATGGAAGCTAACCCTTAAGACATAGGCCTGTAATCTTATCACTCTGAAGGCAGAGCAGGAAGATTTCAAATTTGACTCCATTCTGGTCAACTTAGTGAGACCTTGTCTCAAAATCAAAATTAAAAACAATTGGCTAGGAATGTAGCTTAATAAGAAGGTCCAGGGTTTAATCCCCATTTCTGCAAAAAGAATACATTTATTGAAAGGTAAAAAACAATTCAGATAAGTAATGTAATAAAGTAAAAAATAAATGGCAGATTTGGAAAATGTATTGGCAATACAACTAGCAAAGGATTTATCTACGTAATCATATATAGCTTACTTCAAACTTGAAAAAGACAGGGAAGTAAAATATAAGGAAAAAATTTATGCTTACTAAACACACGAAAAGTTGACATGATGTGTCAATTTACAGATATCAGACACAATTAAACAGACACAAACATATTGCCTTAGGGACACAGGTGTAAATAAGAGCAGTCATTTGCTCATGATTGAATTTATTACTTAGAAGGAGATGGGACAATGTCTGTTAAAATAAAAGATGTAACTGTCTGTTGACATAACAATTTCACTTACAGAAAAACACTGTAGAAATAAAAAGTTATCTACAAGTAGAAACATACAAGGATAGTTATTTTCATATTATTCATGACATTAAACAAACTATGGTACATGCACTGCATGGGAAGTTATGCATCATTAAAAGAAATGAACTAGTTCTATTAGCTTGGAGGAATTTCCATGAATTAACACTAAGCAAATACATATTTGGATAAATATGTATAATGCAATCCAACTTAAAAAATAATACCAATTTTCATACAAATGTGGCTTGTATAAGATTAGAGAATAATATGTTAACTTTTAATACAAGTTTCCTGGGAGTAATGGGGATGGGGGATGAAGGGAAAAGAAACATGGTGGATGGAAATCAGGGAGAAGAATACCTGCACCAAAAAGCAGATGTACAGTTGCCAAGTAAAAGCATACACACACATACACACAAAAATTAGGGAGAGATAAATTTAACCCTATATATATATATATATATATATTGGCCACTATGAATGACCTATGTTCTCTCAAGTTTTAGTTTATGAAGTTATTCCAGCAGTATGATGCTTATTTTTCTAAAATACTAATCTTGTATTGATTTTGTAATTCACATTGTTCTGTAAATTTAAATAAGATACCCTCTGTTGTGGTTTGGTTGTGGACTGTCCCCATAATCCTCTTATTTTTAGATGTTGTGGACTTTCTGGAGATTTGATATGCTGGTAAGAGATGGGGCCTGGTTAGGACGGGAGGATTTTGTGCTTGTAGTTGACTACAGATTTGTGGTAGGTTATCAGCAGGCTCATAGCACATTACGGGGCCTGTGGCCTGGAAGGTTACAATCTCTGGCCCTGGCTTCATCGGGGGCCCCATATCCTTCCTCTTATGACGCCCCGAGCAGCTTTTCTTTGCCAGACTTCCTGCCGAGGGTCGAGGCCTCATGAAACTATGAGCTAAAACAAATCTTTCCTCTGAAATTGTGTCTGTCATGTATCCCAGCAACAAATAAGTAAGAAAAACTTAGAAATGCATAACTTCTCTGATGTGTTGACTCAATCTAATAATACACTAAACTTGTCCTGTCACCAACATTCCCTAAGCTAAACTATGATCTTGCTCCAAAGTGAAATTCATCTCCTTATGTTTAGCAATTGTGAAGATGCCATTAACCTGTAAATACTCTTATGTGCTTTTCAGCAGCAGCTCAAGATGATATTAATTTACATATATGGAAAAGGAAATCAGAGAACTTCAGTGATTTCAGGCCATGAAGCTAAGTTTGGATCTTAAATTTCAGGTTTTATCTTATTATATAACAAATGCTGCTTAGCAAATTTTTCTAACTTTTACAAAAACCCAGCATACAGCTACAGATGAGTACGGATGAGCCTAAAGATGCTCATGACACACAGTGGAATTTTCTCCCTGGTTGTCCAAGTGCCACTTAGTCCATATCTGAAGTCTTCTCTGTTTGGCTAAATCCTGCCCTCTGTGGCATGATATCCAGAGATCCCTCAGCCTTGTGAGCTGCTTTCTGTTTCAAGGACAATAGCCTGCTTCTTGGGCTCAAACATGTCAAGGGTTTCTTGCTAAAGAAACTTGTACAACAAATCTAATGATAAAAGGCCTTATAGCCTCAGGCTACTAGAATGAAACAGAAAAAAGAAAATATCAGGTGCAACCAATGCAGAGAAGCAGTCATATATTTAGTTTTTTAGCATTGGTTATTAGGAAGTGGGGGACTGTTGTACATCCATGCCTGTGCTTGTTTCCTGTTGCATGAAACTTTTCCTGAGGAGACATGAACAAACGTCTATATACACCATGTAGGGTCCAGCTGACAGACCAAAGTGGAATCATTATTACACTGAGGTCCAACTTGGTGAACCAATGAGTTTACTGGGGTTACTTACAGGAGCGTGATTGGCTCATAGTTAATTGCGTCACCAAAAGCCCATCCTAGCGTAGGTAACGACTTGCTGACATTGCGCACTGCCTCCTGCCTTCAGGTATAGTTCAGGTCCTTTCCAGGCTCTTCTTCTGCCTCGTGTCCTCATTGCTCCGCAGTGATTCCACGTAGGCCTGAGGGCACATGCCACGAGCTACACCTGCGAATCTACCTAATGACACACAGCTGCGTGCCCAGGTGAGGGCTGGCTTCTGACCTTGGGGGCTCCTCCTAGACACTCCTACCATGCACACCTGTGAACCATTTACCTTTTGTGTCTCAAGAGTTTTCCTGGCTTCAGATGGGTTGGAGGACTCGCTGTTAAACATCTTTTTCCAATTATACTGGCAGTATAGTTATTTAAGGCCCTAAATAATCCCACCCCTTTTAACGCAGGCAAGGCTTGGGAGGAGCTTCTGCTCAAGAGTATAAAACAAAGGTAACGGGCTGGTCAGACCAAGCGCTGAGCTATGAGACTGTTCTGATTGAGCGAAGGAAGAGATTCCCTGCTGGGCTTAGAGGCACTGTGGGCAGCTGCTAGGAACTGAGAGTGGTCCCTGGCTGCTCTGCAAGAAAAACAAGGGCTTCATCCCTATAATGGCAAGGGGCTAAATTTTGCCAACAGCCACAGAAGTTTGGGAGAAGATTCTAAGCCCTATAGGAGGAAGGCAGCCTGGTGAGTCTCTGAACAGGGCCCCAGAAGGCTGTGCTTGGACTCTGACTCACAGAAACTGCAAGGTAAGGAAGTAGGTACTACTTTAAGCCACTGAGTTAGTGGTGCTTTGTTATGCACTTATTGAAAATGAATATAATGCATAATTAATACAATGTAGGATGTCATGAAACGGACACAGCTCTGGAATATTTGAGACATGAGTTCATTTCTAATATTCCAGTGGGGTTGCTATGTGGCATCAAGCAATTCACAAAGACTTCATGGACATCAGAGGCCTGATAATGTGAAGCAAGAGCCTCTAATGTTTTGCTACTAATACTTCCTTGCTAATAGTGACATTAGATGCCACAGCATTTTTAGTTATGTCAAGTGCACTGTGCATTATACATTTTAATCTGGTGCATTTACTTCATTTATCTATCCCAGTTTTCCTTGATCCTCCATTTTTTTTTTTAAAAAAGCCCATTAAATCGTCATCCTCAGCCTTTGAAGGTGGCGAGAAGTGGTCTAAGGACAAGTTGGGAAAGGTGCTGAAGACACCTTGTAGAGTGACGATCATTAATTGCTGGAAATTTCATCGTAAAATTGAGAAGTAAAACATAAATGAGATCGGGAAAAAGCAATGGGGACCGTATTTTCTAGAACATTTTTAGGAATCTGTTGGATAGCTCCCACCCCCATTTCTGGAGCATTACAAAATGTAGGCAAACAGCAAGCCCTTTGCGCCTCGGGAGAAGGCCACGCACGCACGCACATTCCCAGCGTGAGGCTTCTGCTTCACAAGTAGAACCTTCTCATCACCAGCAGGAGCTGGCGGTGCAGCGGATTCACCTGCGTGGCGCAAACTCCTTCATGTAAACAGAGGAACTGGTCACGGAGTCACCAACGGCTTTAGCGTTTTTTTTTTTTTTTTTTTTTTTGGTCATATCATGGAGTACCATTGCATATTTAGTGCAAGTAATGGATCTTGGTGAGGCAAAGCCCCATGCTGTGCAGGGTAAATGGTATGTTCCCTCTTGATCCCACAAGGGCGCTGTAAACAAAGGAGACTTGGACTATAAATAGGAGCTGGGTCAGGAAACGTTTTATGCAAGTATTAATAATCAATGCACCACACAGTGCAAAGTGAGGAATGGGGTAATTATTATCCAGTTAAGCAAACCAATGAAAACTGAATGCAACCAAGAAATAACTTCTTTGCTTGAGGTGGCTGTGTGATCAGCTAAAAGAGACGTTATTAATTTATCCTCTCCCTTGGTGTTGATTTAGCTCCACAGTCGACAGGGGGACACTGGGGTTTACCCCAGGAGTCAGCTTTTGGAGCACAGGAGTAAGCTGTCGCTTGGGAACTCACCACCAACTAGAGGCAAAGCTGGAAGCCAGAGCGGCCAAAGCCAATCGCTGCAACCTGTGGCGGCTGCCCTGCCCGGCTCTCCCTGTGCTTGAGAGCAGTATTCCGCCCACTCCGTCCTCCTGGCCAGCCCGGCTGGCTGCTCCTCTCCTGCACCTGTCGCACCTCCGGATTTTGGCAGAATGGAGTGAGGAGACAGCTGGAGACATCATAGTTCATCTGTTTGAAGATTGCCCAAATGAAAAACAAACAAACAAATCTGGTGAGTTTCATGTTTCTTTTAAGTGTACAGAAATGCAGCTGCTAAGTTGTGTAGGAGATCAAAGAAGCCTTTTAAATTCAGGACACCAAAGTGTTCTCCCTAGCTTGATCCTGGATGGAAATTCGTTAGCAAACTTTAGAAGTTAAGTTGCGGAAGAGGATTAGGTCTATTAAACTGGTCTGAATGGTGAAAAGTTCTTTGTCAAGCTCATTAAATGTCCTCATTGTTAGTCTCTGTGGAGAATGTGACAAGGAAATGAGTCCTGAGATTGTATTTTGGGTGACAGGTGTTAAGTGCTTAGTTGGAAAATGTATTTAATAGGCAGAGTGATAAGGTAATAGGATGGATTGCCATGAATTGTTAATTTCTTGGGGAAGGTATGTTCTAAAACATTGGCAATTTCAGTACTTTTTTGAGTGAAATGAAGTTTAATCTTACCTGCCAATTTTGAAGTTGTCTCTGAAAAGTATCAAGGCAATTTTATAGGTAAAAGAAATGGCATGTTGTTTTTATTTTATGTTCCAGTACTTTAAATAGCTTAGAGTTCAATCAATTAGAGCAAATAAAAGAGTGTATTTTCTGTTAGTGCCATGCCAGTTAATTGCTAATTTTCTACTCCTAAAACAACACAAATTTACTTGTTAGTGTGAATTATGATAGGATAAGAGAATATTTGAATACACAAATTTTCTGAGCATAAAATGTTAAACATTTTTAAAGTTGTGGTTTTAATTTTATTTTGATCTGAATTGTTTAGGAGGCTGGTTTGTAAATGATAAAATCGTAAAGTCATTTTTCTTTAACGTGTTTTAAATGATTTCTTGACCTGTAACTTCTAAGTAGTAAAAGAAAATTTTGAAATGCTCTCTGACTAGAACAGCACAAAAATGTCCCACAGTGATTTTGTTGTTGTTTATAATATTTGTGTGTCTGACAAAATCTGTGTTGGTTATTCTGAGAACGGTTTTCTATTTGTTTTCTAAACTCAGTTGCTTTCAGGTAAGTTTTTTAGTAACAAGGGTGTATCTGAAAAATACCTTTCACCTGACATGGTTGTAACCCACAGCTTCACTGAGAGCTGTTTAATGCCTAGCTATCTGGTCAAGTTTGAGTCATATTTTTACAGAGTTAAGGGGCTTAAGAGGCATAGAGAAAAAATAAGTATGAAAGAGGCCGTTGAATTAAAAATGTATAAAGGTTAAACATCAAACACTCATGCTTGTCGTCATAATATTTCTAAGTCACAGCTGACCATGATATTGATCTTTCCCTCCAATAATTAATCCTAAACTCTTCGATGCACATTTTCTTCTGTTGATGATTTCCATTTTCTTAGTCTCTGGAATATTAGCTCCATAAATCATGTCTGAGAACAGAACCCCCAAAGGTGGGTTTGCATGTTAGATTCATACCAGATGGCTTAGCAAATTTCACTTGGGGTCCTCCTTGGGGTACACAGCCTTGTCTCAAGGGGGAAAAGCAAGTTACGGAGCCTCGCACTGACTGGATCTCAAATAGGAGACAACTGGATCCTTGCTTATGCTGACTTGCAAAAGAAACTCATTTTTAAACTATATAAAATTTTTGAAATTGAAAATTTGAAATATTACATAGGTATTCATCATACAAATATTTTTTTTTGCTTCTCTCCCAAATTCACAAACATTTTAATTGGATGATAGGCAAATGATGTATTTGAAAGAACTAGGGTTGCCATTTTCTACTTTCTATGTAAAATGTCCCTAATTTTATTATGCTGGTATAAATTTAAGCTTTAATTTTCTAACTTGCATTGTTAAAATTATTTATCTAGAATGCCTTCTTTAATATATGTAAGTTAATTTCCCTAAATGTTTCACTGTGGCTGGTGTTTTAAAAGATAGATACAAGTTTAAAAACTTTATCAAGGTAGTTGGTTTTAAATGCAAAGAAAAACACATGCTATGGAAGAGTTTTAAACAAGAAAGATATCCATTCAAGTAAATTAGATGATATAGAAAAGTATGGTAATGGAACTAAAAACTACTCAGTTTCAAAAGAGACAGATATTGATGTGTTTGAGACACAGGTATTTTTAAAATAACTGGAATCACACTGTATACACATATTACTCTGCTTTTTCATCATGAGACATTGTTTCAAGTACTCATGACTATTTTCAGTGAGTATAACATTGTATTACACAGATAAGCCATAATTATTTTAAATATTCTCTAGTTGATTTTTAAAAGTTTATTTTACATTAACTAGATCTAATTAGATTTTTTTAGTAGTTTGTGCTTATATATTAAAAATACTGGCTCTTCCCAGTCCCACAAATGTGGTTGGATTCATTTCTACAGGACAAAAATGGAGAAACTCTGATTTCTACAACTTCATTTTAGTGTTAAGGATACATATTGCAAATATTTCATTATAGCTAGTATCGACTGAGTTTACAAAGATTCATTCAGAAAACTTAAGTCATTAATACATCAGGCAAAAACCACATGATTTTTCCTGTGGAAATCTTTTAGATTCTAAATTTCAGTATATTTCACAGCAGGGTACCCTTACAATTATCTATTTGTAAGCAAACAGAACTATGTGGATTTATTGAAATTTTCAAGGTACATTTGATACCACTACCTCTAACATAACAGTAATAATGTCAGCTGAAGACTACGGCTTTAGGTGGATTGTAAAGTCTGTAGGGGGTGATAGGTTCTTAAATTATTAGCTACTGTCTTCATACAAAGTCTGGCCAGCAGTTCCAACTCAACAGTTCTGTTTTGGAGGAACTCGTAGGGGTTGGGATTGTACCTCAGTGCTTGCCTAGTGCTTCCAGGGTCCTGAATTTGATCTTCAATGTAAAAAAAAAAAAGAATGTATTTGTATATTTCTGATGACCCATATTGGCTGTCAACCTATTGCCATTGTCTGTGAGAACTTTCATTGGGCTAACACGTATCAGTGACTAAAGGTTCAATATGCTTAACATAAAACCCACAATGTATCTCTTCTTGTGTTTAGCAACCTCGCAGTCTGTAGTGAAAAGGGAACCGGATTTCCCTCCTTTCACCTGGTGCTGCTTTGGAGAAGGCCTAATACCGTCTGTGCCTTTCCCGGATGTTAGGATGTTAGCATTTCTCTTCCTAACACTGTGGAAGTGACAGGTCACTTGGAGAGCAGGCGAGGAGGGGGCATGAGCCCTGGCTGCAGTGCTGCGCCTCCTGCGGAAGCTGTGAACGCAGGTGTGCGGAGTGGAGGGCCCAGCAGCGTGGGGAGGTGGCCGGGGGGGTGGCGGCGTGAAGGGCTTGAGGCACACCAGCTGCTCATCTAGCGCTACCTAGTTTAGGACTTCTCCCGGGCATGCTTGCCACAAAAGGCGTGAACTTCAAACTTCACTCCTGCACCTCACACAAAGGCCCGCATGAGCTAGTGGTGGCCTTGTCCCTAGAGCAGGAGAAACCCGAAGGCCAGCCAGAACCATGGTGCAAACAGTAAATAATTAGAGCTGTGCAGGTCGGTCTGCTTCCCGGCAGCATAGCTGGGAAGAGAATGGGATCACAAAAGACGCTGAGGGAGGAATCTTCTCGCTACCTCCCTGTCTGATGGCAATCACCTGCCTGAACTTTATTTATTGAAATCTAGCACAATAGGGAAGACGAATTTGGAAAAGGCTGGAGGGAAATCAGGCCAGACTCTGGATGGTGACATTAGAAGATAATGAATGATTTTCATTGTACTTGTCTTTTTATTTAAAAAATAAAACCCTGAAGATAGTATGTTAAGCCAGAAAAATGAAGGTTATCTTTAGTAAGAAAATAAAACCAACTAAAATAATTTAAATTCATGTACACACTGATAATTTAATTGGAATATTTCATGCTTCTCCTTTTACTCTTCCAAGATTTGTGAGGCTGTCGAATATGAGACGCCAACGCTTCTGTTTTTCTTTTAAACTGAAGAATCGGGGCGGTGACCTCTTGGGTTATAGCACATAAGTTGCCTAGGTACCGTGGTGCAGGAAGATTGCTTGGCTGTTCAGACTTTCTGCCTTCCCAGAGTAGCAACACCAGAAGGCACACCTGAAACAACTCTTTTAATCTCAACAATTTCCACTCTTGCTCTGGTCAGAGAATGTCAGAATGTACTGGGCAACCAGGGTTATGTGATCTGGTGGGCCAAAGCCAATTAATGTTTTTAACAGTGTTTTCAAGATGTAACACACCCAGGGAGATTTGTTCCAGATGGAAGAGGTACAAAATGAAAAATAAAATAAAGCCCCCTCCAAGCACAATATTGTTCTAAATATTTCTTTGAGGCATCAGCAGCTTTTAAATCATTGGAAGATGGGCTGAGGCATTCTCTACACATGGTGCCTTTCCCAGTTATTTGAAATAAATTTTGGTTTTCAGGACTTTTCTGTGTAGCTCTATGCTCTGCCTAAGATTTTGCATCTCACCCAGTATATAAAAAGCAGTATCAGAAAAATATATACGTGATGATGTGAATAACTATGACTTTTAAGAGTGTTTTATGACACATATTTTCTCTTAGTTTATGGAAACTTCTGTGTACATTTATGCTTATATATATGCTTTAATGGATCAAAAACAGAAAATCTGTTTAGAAAACATTCAGTATGAGATGTTTATACAATGGGACAAACAATTACACAGTGATAAGTGAAATTAATCCATCTGAGCATATGTATATACACATTGTGGAGATATTTAACAATATTAAATTACAGAATTGTGTAGTGATTTTTGAAATTTCCTAGGTTTCTAAATTTGATATTTAGCATGTACAGTAGAACCATATAATGTTACATATAGTGTTTGGAGTTTGTAAACACAAGTTAGAGGAGAATAGTTTTGAAAGTAAATAACTAGTATTTATAGATATACCCAAATAGAATAGCTAAAGCTTGGCACTTTAGACCCAATAATTAGTTCTAAATTTATAGCTAAGGAAATATTCTTGCCTACTAATATTACTAAATATTCTACTAAATATTCTTAAATATCCTACTAAATATTCTTGCCTACTTGATATTTCATATCTAACATCATTTTGATTTTATTGCATTGGTGTGGGGGATTTTTAAAGATTTTATACCAAGGATATTTTAATTATGAAAATAGTTAAAAACTAAGAGTTTGATTTTGTATACATTTGCATATTCCCTTTGGGTTTAAGTAGCCCTTAATTTTTTTTAAATCTTTAAACTCCCTCTTAAGTTTTAGAAAAAGAAAACAAGTGTATCATAAGGAGAGATTTGAGAAATTTTGAATAATAGAACCCTGTTTGGGAAATTGCTTTTATATTAAACCAGCCACCCTCAATATAGGAGTTTTGTTGTGTCGAACCAGGGAACAACAGATGTGGCCATTGTTGAGGATCAGCTCATGGGAAGGAATGCAGATGTATATGAGGTGAACTTAAATTCTGTGTTTAAAAGCTGCACATTAGTAAATCTCAGGCAGTTCACATTAAATTTCTGCATTATTGAGTTCCATTTTTAGGTAGTCAATGAACTAATTTGCATGATGTATTTCCCGCTAGGAATTCCATACTCTCTAAAACAAGTGAAATACGAACCTATTTCAAATGTTTCAGCTATGGCTACTCTCCTTGAGGCTCAATTCCCAGTTGAGGTTTTTATGTAAAGTTAAAATAATATAAACATAGCAAATGGCATGAGACCCTTTGCCTAAGTATCATAGCTATTTAAGCCTGGTGGGCTTGATTGTTTTAAGCAGTTCACAATGGAGAAACAATTTGCTGATGGTGGCCTCCTAGAGTAAGTGTGGAACATGGGTACTCGATCAAAACTGGTGTTTTGGAGGCCATATTTCTCCTAACAGACCTGAGGTTTCAGGTGTGCTGTTTATTTACCTGGAAGTCTGAAATCATGTCTTTGAAATGCGTATGCACATCTGTTCAAAGAAGAGGTTATTTCAAAAGCAATGATTCAGGAAGCTAATAAATAGGAACTGTTTCAAGTTGTTTCAACCTATAGCTGCTAAAAAAAACAATTTAGTTTGGAAAATAAAACACACACCTAGGACATCTTTTTCTTTTAAATAGGCCCTCAAAGGTCTAGAGAAACTTTTTTATTTACATTGCTGACAGAATTTGAATTGTGTTAGAAAATACTGATTAAAATACATAAGATTGCGCAGATATGATTTGCAAATTTTGAGAAAGTGGTTATTTTATTAATAATACTCTCCTTTGATCTTTCTTCCTTTCTTTCCCCACTTTTTAAAAAATAGACATATGCAAAACATAGTGTTTACAATGAATTTGGGTATTTTGTGCACATATATATCATACCAACTTTACAATCCCTTCCCATTTCTGACCCTCCCACTCCCTCCCTATTCCTTCCCCAACTCCGGCTATCACTTCATGTGGTTCTACTTTAAGTATATTTATGTGGTATAGATTTAAGTTCATTTAATGTAGCAATGTGACATAGTTTTAACTTTGTTTTATTGTAGCAATTCACTTATTAGGTCACTGATGAAAATTTATCCTAAGAAAACTGATGTAAAGATAACCCTGTGAATGTACAAATATGTACCTTCCGGCATTCAGCTAAGGCATTTGAAATTTAACTTTTTTTCCTTCTTCCCCAAATTTACTAGTCTTTTGAACTACATGCTTGTAGTTATTTTCTAGTGTGAACTGGTGGGTAAGGTCAGGTTTAAGAATAACAACAAAGATGTAGCAAAATACAGAAAAAACTACTTTTGGTAAATGTCCCAATAAAGGGATTGGTTGGATTCAGGGAACAGGCAACAAGGTTTAACTACTGAGAGCCATTTGAGGAAGAGGAAGCTGAGTTAGAGTGGTGACTTAAGTGAAATGATTTAGGAGCAAAAGATTAATAGTTTCTCTGACTTGGAAAACCCAGAACACAGACATTCTTTCTTTTTTTTTAAATAGGGTCTCACGCTATAGTCCAGGGTGGTCCTGAAGTCACTCTCTAACCCAGGTTGCGTAGGAACTCACATCAACCCTCCTGCCTTAGACTCTTGAGTGCTGATACATGATTTCATCTCTGTCAGGCTCTTTGAGAAGAGTAGATTTATATTGAGATTCACCCGCGAAGTCTTCCTCTGTAAACACTGGGAGACCTTACTAATTTTAAATTGAAAATTTGGCAAGTGTAGACCTTGCCAGTACTAAATGACAATTTGGCAACATACTGAAATGTTTTCAAAGAAAGGCTAATCATATTTCACATGCAAATTACTTTCTGGGTGCCATTTGATCTGGTGGTGTTTGAAGACATATCCCTTTGCAATTATGAATTCACAGCAAAAACTGTTGGGTGGGTGTAGCGTAATTTGCTAAACTATGGTTACTGTTGTTTTCCATGCCAAATTTGTATCTTTTACCATTTGTTAGTCATGATATTTTCTTTTACAAAACTTATGCTAAATCAAAATGTTAAAACTGAGCAGGAGATTGGAGCATCCTTTCAAAGATTATTATTATTGTCAGAAAGGTGGCTATTTTGGTTGATTCTAGTGTGTGATTTACATAAGCTTCTTCTTGCATACATTTCATTTTACGACTTGTTCTGTCAGTGTTTATGGAAGAGGGAGCCAAATTTTAATTCCAAGAGGTGAACCTGGGTTGATGTCAGCAGGCATTCACAGGGAAGCTTGTCTTGTCTGAGGCGTGGCCGGGGTCAGTACTTCCTGTTTCATACTCTGTGAAAGGCAGTAAAGTACACTTCTCTCACACTCCAAGTCTCATACACATGCAATAGATGTGTTCTGACTATGCATTTTGACCAAAATTTTTATGTAGAAAAAATTCACCTGAATGGCTGAAGTTGAATTATCTAAAAATGAAGTCTTCCAGCACCACCACAGTCTCATACAAAGCTGATATGACTGTAACTTGTCTAATAACTCCTAAATGGTCAATATAGTTGCCAAAGCTGCAGAGCAAAACCATTTGTGGGAACGTTCTGCATTTCCAAAATAAGAAAGCAGTTCTTCAGATTTTTACCAGGCATTGTCGTTAACTACCATCACTGTTAGTTAATGGTTGCTTATTTATTTGTTTTGCTATATGAAGGCTGAAACCCAGGGCCGGGCTAGAGAGTCTCTTTACAAGCCAATGGTTGGCTAAATTATACACATCCAAAAATGGAAACAGTGTCCTCCTTTTTGATATGAGAACTAACAACAATAAAATGAGGGAGAGAGGCAAAAGCTAGTAAAACCTACTTATTTGAGACTTTGAAAAGCTGCATTTATTTATTAGTAAAATAAGTTGTATGATTTAAAGCATGAGTTAAAAAAAGGAGTGCCTATGTGCACATGTGGAGGACTCCAAGGGGCCAGATGGAGCATGTTGCTGTAATCTCGGGTTTTCTTTCCTTTTCCTCTTTCCTTCGTTCGTTCTTTCTTTCTCTCTTTATCTTTTTTTTTTTGTTTGTTTTTGTGGTCATTTGTTTTGTTTTGGAACAGGGATTGATCCCAAGGCCTTGCATGTGCCAGGCAAGCACTGTACCACTGAGCTCTATCCTTGGCCCTCCTTTTTGTGAGTTCTGGTTTTTGAGATAGTAACTCACCAAATTGCTTGCCTGGGCTGGACTTGAACTTGCAGTTTTTCTGCCTCAGCCTCTCAGAGTACTGCATTCCTGAGCCCCACTATTTTTTTAAGACAGTATCTTAAAAAAAATTTGAGCCCGGTTTGGCCTCAAATTCATAGCAACCCTCCTGCCTCAGTCTCCTAAGTGTGCACCATCTCACCCAGATATGTGGCACTAGGGAAACAAAACTCAAGGCCTATGCTTTCTAGACAAGTGCTCTAAGTGTTGTGCTATTTCTCCGTTCTTGATCTTGGGTTTTCTGACTTTCAAGGCCTTTCAACTGACAGTAACCTCCAAACTACAACGCCAAGTGAGAAATGCAATTTTAGACACACAGATGATGGGACAAGAGGAGAAGGCAGGTCTTTGCTTGAGGGTACTCAGAAAATTTGTCAGAACTGACAGCAGCCGCTTGTTGATACTATATGCCCTTAATAGATAATTTTAATTTGCCAAACTTTACTCTTTTAATGTTGGGGATCCAACTCAGGTGCTTTGCCTTTAGTTATGTCCCTTATTTTTAGTTTTTAGAGACAGGAACGCCCTGAGTAGTTAAGTTGTTCAGTTGGGGTTTGAACGTGTGATTCTCCCACCCCAGGCTCCCAGAGTGCTGAGAAGTTTAGCAAGTAGAAAAAAAAAAAATCTGTGCTTTTTTTGGAAGCAGATGTGTCTAGTGTTCTGTACCTTTGCAATGTGGCACTAACTATGTGACTGAGACAGCCAACTGATCTACTGCAGTTTTATACACAAACATTTTTATGGAAGAGGATCTAGGGATTGAACCCAGGACCACTGAACACTATATATACCTCCAGTCTAATGTTTTATGCTAAAATTACAAATTTAATTTCAGTTAAAATTGAGTAAAAACTAAAAAAGGCAAAATAATAAAAGAACAGCAGAGAAGTGATAGAAAATATTATTTTTATTTCCTTGAAAGGTTCTGTGTGAGGTTAGAAAGACCTTAGAAACCTGGAATCAGGAGCTAAGAATAGCCACGTAATAAACATAGTCTCCACTGTGGACAGAAACTTTCTTATTCAACATTCAGCATAGAGTACTAAGAAAAAATTAAATGTCTCTTTTGAAAGTTGAGCGAATGGAACCAGTCAAAGCATTGCATGTGACATTTCTTCATTCCTCCAGAAGAAAAAAAAAAGTGATTACTGATCACCTCACTGTCAGTCACAGCGACAAGAATTTCTATATTTACCAGTGATATGCATCACATACATCCACAAGAAGAAGGCTGACATTCTCAAGGCAAAAAAAGAGAATATTTTAGCAGGAAGTGAGTAACTCTTATGGCTAGTCTTTGTGTTTCTTTGTTTGGACTTTGTGGCTATTCCTAATTTTAGTGTGCTTTCCCCATATGAATTTTTTAACCATTAAAAATGAAATTACTAACCAGCTAGACATCCACCAGAATTAAAGATAAATGACTCCTTCAGCAATATGCTTGTAGAAACTGAATTTCCTGTAATTTTCTTCAAAACAGGGCAATAGTGAAATGTATCCTCAGAAGTGATTCTGTGCATAAATCTTTAAGGACTTGAGCAATCGAGGGATTAAATAAAAAGATTGCATTGTGTTTCTGACTCCTTTTGGAATGACGATTCCTCAGTGAGTGAACATGCTATGTAGAGCTTATATATAAGTGTCTTTTGAGGGGTATGCGAACAATTGCCACCGTGAACTTTGGAGGTGTTATTAGCTGTTACTTGAAACGAATCAGGTGTATTAGTAGTTTTTAGACTCTTTTTGTTCATATTCATGTATGGCCAATCCCTTCCCCTGTTTTCACAATAGACTCTTCTCATGACACTGTATCAAGTTCTATCTAGAAACAGTGCAATGATGGCTTCAAAATTTGTGCAGCTACCTTAAAACCTCAAAGTGAGGCGTTTCTTTGTGACACTGTATAGTAATAATGAAACAAACTTGGTAAATATCATTTGAAACTCGATCATACTTTAAGTTACACTGGATTCCCTTATAATTTAGTAGTAGCATTAACCAAAGACGGAAGGGAACTTGTAGGCAATTGATTTAGAAAATCTTTTAGCCAGTAACTCATTGTGACTCTCAAAAACTTGGGCAAATTGCTCTATTTGAAATCTATCTTATCACCTTTTCATCTCCTATCAGTGTTTTGAACCACAGTTTGAAGGAAAAAAAGGGTTTAGTGTGCCTCAGTCATGGATTTATTAGAATGGGCTGAGCAACTTTTAGAAATTAGGTCAATACCTGAGATCTGCCCCAGATAGATAGATTGAGAATTCTCAATCATGTATCTTAGTTCTGTTCATACCCAGAAGAAGTTGCCAGTGGGTTGGCCCAAGATAGTGTGAGTTGGTTATTATAACTCTAACTCAGCCATGAATATCTTAACACTTGGCTTTCTAAGCTTTTGTTTCCTCACCTGTACAACTAATCACGACGTGGAAGCAGAGCCTGCTGCTGTGTCACATTGTCTCATGTTTGATCAACATTTCCCTTCTACAGAACATGATTAAGTGCTATGAAATTTGATCGCATGGCAGATGATTTTTTTCGCGGCTTTGTGATCTAGTCTAACACATAATTTTGTCAGCAAATTATAGAGAGTCCATTTCTTGGTCATTTTTACTCTGCCTTTTGCTGGCTCCAGCCCCAGTCTTCTATACTTATTTCAGTCTTTATGCTGCTCACCCTGTGCACAGCAGTTGTGTTTAAATATTAATGAGAATGTCTTTTCCTGATTTCAAAATGCTATTGACTTCTTCATTTAAATATTGGAATAAAAATCACATGAATCTAAGTCTCCAGTATTTCAACGTTGTTATATTAAAGACATTTGAAACACAAGATTCAGAAATATTTATTTGGTCTCAAGTAGAATTACCATTTTCAAGTGAAGGCATAATGATATTTTCATGTTAAGCACATTTTTATTAATAACTGGAGACTCTTTAAATGCATGCACAAAATCAGAATATTTCCAGAATTATCAATAGACAATTTTCATTTGTACTTTCTAAGACAAAGTCAGTTTTTGCAGTTTTGTTTGCATGCTGATAATAGCTTTGAACGTATCTGGTGACTAAATCTTATGATTCCTTAAGCTTCTGCAGTGTGATGGTTAGAGCAGATGGAAGAAAGTGCTATAATATTACAATGTAGTCTTGCAAATAGGTGTGAAAAACCAACCTCCTAAAATTTCACAGGCTGCTGTTTCTGAGAGCTGCACCTGTGTGTTTGCTACATCTTATAATGTAACTAACATTCCTTCTTTAGAAGTGATCTTTATTTCAGGCTTCTAGTCTCTTTCCATTACCCACCCACCCCCCCTCCCCCTTTTTTTTTTAAAGTCCTGCCTAAGAGACTGAGACATGCAGTAATGCTGCTCGTAGCGGCTAAGAGTGGGAAGAGAGAGGACCTTGAGGATTCAAGCCAAGCTGAAAGTGTTCCCTGTGCTTTAGGCCAGGGAGTTCAAATGTATGGGGAGAAAAGCTAGGAGCACAATATTTATGCGCAATAATCAGTGTTTTGAGACAATAAATGTATGATCAATAAACAGGATCCCCACATGTACCTGACACAATCCCCACAGCCCCGTAACTTTTCTACTCAGTAAACACCTAGATTGTCTCTGGTCGTGCGTCCAACCTGTGGCCTACTGTTTTGTTGTCCTTTAGTGTGTGTGGGTGAAAAAGAGCTTTCTTGGGTAACACAAACTATATTGTAGTTAATGCATATAAGTAACAAAACTTCCTTAAAATATTTTATTGTGTACTTTTTAAAAGTCAAGAGCAAAATAAAAAAAAAAGGACTAGCACACAACAAAAGCATCCAAAACAGTGGGTGATGGGTTAAGTGCATCTGCTAAGCAACGCAGTCTCCAGCTAGGAAAGTTAAGTTCTCAATTTTCTTGCAGTTCATAATTTTAGTAAAACAGGCATGTTGCTTGAGAATTTTTCAGTCTTCATTTCCTTTTGTTAATATTAGCTTTAAACTATCAATGTGAAAAAATTAAAATATTTTAACATAATTCATAAAAATTAGTGCAAAATGAGTGGCACTATTGTGTTTAAGTTTTTGGAAGGTGTGCATTTCATGGCCTTCTCCGGCTCCATATGGATTTACCACATAGAGTTGTGCAGATTTTGTGTCATACAATTCTGGGTGAGAATCATTATTATGAAAACAAATAGTACATAGGGCAGCGTTCTTGTTTCTCTGACAAAAAAAAATCTAATACCCACAACTTCCAGAAAAGAGGTTTGCTTGGCTTGTGGTTTCAAGAGACACAGTTCAGCTCTAGGCAGGAATGTCATGATGGAAGACCATGGAAGAGCAAAAGTGCTCTGCTCCTGGCATATGGGAAGCAGAACCAGGGGGAAGAGTGCCAGGGACAGATGTAAACTCCAAAGGTGTGACCTGCCTCCCACAGGGTCCTGCCTCCTAACTGCATATACAGATAATGAACATCAATGAATTGACTGACCCGTGAGTAAAGTGCCCTGCTGATCCAGTCACCTGGCCAGGAGCCTCTTGATACAGCAAGGTGGCATGATTAACTGGACCAATTTCACCTCACTTCAGTTTGACTCTTAATCATATTTTCTTAGGCCATCATCTCCAAATAAACCCAATAACAAGTTAATAACTTCTCCTAAAAGAAAATGGTCCTGTGTACAACTGAAAACACATTAATCCCTTCCACAAGTTTCAAAAGCCAATTCCAAGGTCTTTTCTGAGATACAAAGCAAACTCTTACTTGTAAATCCCAGAAAATCCCAAAAGCACACACTCTCAACAATGGTAGAGAGTAAGTATTTCCATCCTACAAAGAAAAAAATCTGAGGCTAGAAGAGAGTAGGACCAAAGCAAGACTGAAACTCAGCAGGAAAAACATTAAGTCCCACAGCTCCATGTCCAGCGTCCAGTGAATATGGCGGTAAAATGTAAGCTCCAAAGGAGTTGGGTGGTTCTGTTCTTATGGCCTTGCTGGTAGTAACTCTCAGGACCTCTTTCTTGGGCAGACTCTACTGACTTCCTGAAGCTTTCCTTGGCAGATATTCTTGGCAACAACTCCCTGGAGTCATCTTCGCACCTTTGGTTTTATTCCCATAGCAGTAGGCACCTATTTCTCAGAGGCACATTACTCAGCCTCTTAGACCCTTCTTTTGAATCTGGATGGAAGCCTCATGACATTGCAACTCTTCAATTTTGCATGCCTGAATGACTAGTATCTCTAACTAGTGAATAACTAGTGAATGATGTCAGGGCCTGAAGCCAGCTTGAGCAGTAGCCAAACCTCCTTAAACTATAGCTACAGTGCTACAGTGGTCTGAATACTTGGATAGCTGAATATGATGAATTGAACACTTACTAACCAGTTGTGTAGGCAGCCCTTTTTCAGTAGGAGCCCCAGGGCTCTCCTCTCAGGTGAAAGGTTTTATACTTTGCATTTTTTAGTATATAATGAGTGGGCTCCTGCCATTTCCCAAGATACCTGCAAGACATCTTGTCTCTACTCAAAGTACTTGGTTCCTTTTTTAAGGTGCCAGGTTCTTCAGCATTCGCATCTCATGTGGTCCCAGCTTTATCTATGATTTCTTTCAGATCAAAATTTAAGATTTTCAAAAATTCCCCTTCAGCTTTTTTTTTTTTTTTTTTTGTCTTCATTCTTACTATAAATTTGGCTAAAAGCAGCCAGTAACACCCATGGCACAGCATGAACATTGGAATGCCATGGGATTTTCTTTGCTAGATCAATTAATTTGGAGCCACAAATTCAGCCTTCCACAAAGTCTTAGGATATGGACAAAATGTAGACAAGAATTTTTGGCAGAAGGTAACACGTAACGACCTCAAGTTTATTGGCTAATAAAGTCCTTATGTCTACCTGAAATCTTGTTAGTCCGGCCTTTAACGTCTGCATGCTTGTCAGCATTTTTATCTTCTATTCTCTGACCAGAATCACCCATCAGGTTCTGCTTATAGCGTCCTATGGCTACTCTAGCCCATATCATCAAACCTTCACAATTTCTTTCCACAAATGCTTTCCAAAGACTTCTGAAACATTAAGTCAAATGTAGTCATAGACATTGCCGCACTGCTTTAATATTCTGTATTAGCTTTCCCAACACTGGGACAAAACACCTAAGCCTCACAATTTATAAAGGAGAGATATATTTTGGCTTATGGCTTCGAAGAATTTGGTGTGTGTTAGACTGGCTTCATGGCAGAAACATCACGACATAAAAATGTTAGAACATCTGTTCGGTTTATGGTCGCCAGGAAGCAGAGTACTAGGAGAGTACCAGCAAGTGACACACTTCCCCTCTGTGTACCCTGGGTGGCCTCAAACTCGCATATCTCCGCTTCCTACATGCTGGGATTATAAACTACATTGGTATGGATCTTGAGAGGTCCCAAAAGTGTCATGTGTTTGGAACTGCATGTTTTTGGGAAGTAAGGCCTGGCTGGAAGGGGTTGTTGGGGTTTGACCTGGAAAGTGAGCCAAATAAATTTTTTCTCTCTTAAATTGTGGATATTGGGCATTTTGTCACAGCAAGGAGACAAGTAACTAAGATATGCACATATACTACCATGCCTGGCAAAGGCTCCTAGACTTTATATTTGTAGAATACAAATTCTAAGTCAGGACCTGGGGTTAGAAACATTTGATTTGAGGTACATATTTCTTATGATGGGAAATTATCTTACTATAAGGCACTTTTCTAGAAGATGTCTCACTTAATTTCTGTGCTACTACTACAGGTTATAGCTAAAGCCAAGAGGGTGGGGCAGGAAAAGTTCTTATAGCTTCCTCAGATCCACACTTGTATTACAGGTCTTTGAGCCATTTTATGCATACTGAAGTTCTGCTACCCTAGTCAGGCTGCAGCGCAGTTGCTTCCCACCATTCCATGAAAGCCGTTCCTCACCCTGTCTGTGTCCACGTTACTGTTGAGAAAAACTGACTGAGAAGTTAACTCAACTTCCCAAAGCACACAGGTAGCACAGCGGTATGGCCAGAATGCATTTCCTCTTATCTGGAGAACTCCCCTCACCTCTCTTCTGCACAAAAACTTTGTACAAAGTATGTGATTGTGTGTGAGGTGGAAACAGGAAGAAGTATATTTATTTTGGCCTGGGTATGGAATGCTAGAGTAGTATTTGCCTGACATGCATGAGCCTTTGGATTCAATCTCAGCACCGAACACATCTACTTGATCATTCCGTGGTATGGGAAGAATAGGTATTTTGAGGTGAGCATGGGGCCCGGAGCAATGTGTGTACCAGTGGACACAATGGATGGACTGTAAGACAATGTAAGAAAATGAAAGGGTTGAGGTTCCTTTATGTTGTCATTATGTCACATGGATGGCCATTTTATATTGTGGCTAAAATGAAAGAACTCCAACTAAAGATGCCAGCTTTGTTTGGACTCCTAGTTCTTCTTTGAGCAGCTCCATTTTGGGACTGGTGTCTAGAGAGGCTGAGCACTCTCTCTACACAGAGGAGCCTTATGCTCCTACACAACGTGCTGGTTCTACGCTTTGATATCCGGTGAGGTGAGTACATGTAGATTTTGGCAGAGAACTTGGCCTAGAAGCAATCGCAAAATACGTAAGGCATGCCTGCTTGGTCACTGTGAATAGAGTGGCTGGACAAGTGGTATTTTAGTCTTAAAAGACTCTATGATTTTAGAAATCTGGAAAATTCTTTGGGTGTTATTTAATCTCAGGGATGACAACAATTGATTTTTTTGAGTGTCTCACCTCGTGATTCTAAATATGTAATTGGCTATGACATTTGCTAAGGTTACGGTTGTACCATTTCCATAAATTTAGTCCTTGTCTAGAAAAGTTTCATAACAAAAGTTCTGGTCAAGTAAAATAATGTTTCAAAGCAGCTATTTTCATATTGGTGTTCACACAAACATTGCAGGTGCATGAAGCCATCTTAGTTTTGAACATTCACCAATCCTCTTCCCTGAAATGGATGTGCCCGAGGTCAGCTGGTGCACCTCCCTTGCTTCCACAATTGCCTCTATCTCAGATTATTATTTATCATATAATTGCAACACTGCAGTAGACAGAGAGTGTTGCTAATAATGATGCCAAAGCAACAGGTGTGAACAAAGACATTTTCGGATAAAACCACACAGCATTCCTATTTTACAAAAAGAGGCAAGCATCTTCTGCTCTCTGAACTATACCATGATAAATGACCCTAGGTTGAGTGAACTTCTAGATTCGAAACAAAGAGGCAATTGAAAGAACATAGCTTCTTAGGGAGTAACTAATAATTTTCTAAGGCAAAGAAGGTTTCGGTTAGAAACAATAAAGAGAGGTACCTGTGTCAACGACTAAAAGACTCATAGTGAGTGAAATCCTGTGACTTCTTTCTTCCCTTCAATCTTAGAGTTTAAACTTAGAAGATGGTTGTCACAGGGATGTGTATTAACACATTTATTTAAAATGAAAAATGAAACCGGGCTTTAGCAATGGAACATAAATTTGATATGGTTGATAGGCTTGACAAATATCAGTGTTACAAGTCAGGTTATATGATAGATGTCTTCCTAAGTCACACGAGTAAAATCTTCAGCTATGGGATTTAAAAAAATACTTTAAGGCCAGATATATCATAAATTACATCCATATCAATGACTAAACATATGATTTTTAAGTGTTAACTTGAATATCTTTTTAGAAAAAAATCTTTGAAGACTATTTGAAGCATTTGTATTGAAGCAATCATGGTGTTTAACCTGCTGGCTTCTGGCCTTATAGTTATTGTGACAATCACAATTGGTCACAAACATTTCCAAATATCACCCCAAATTCTAGACCCATGTGGAAGCACTTTGGGCCCAGGGGTTCCTCAAATGGATGGATCCCATGCTAGAGAAGTGGGCAGAAGGAAGACTCTGCCATGGCAGGCCAGGCCAGGCAATCAAAGGTCCTGGCTGTGTCACCTGTGATTGTCTCTTTCAAGATATGAGTGTATGAGTATGCCTAGCATTCTCTCTGTGCTATAACTATAAGATAAACGTCTACTCACAGAATGTCAGAACCAGATCTTCGTTTGTCCAGTATTTTTTTTTTCCTAATATAGAAGACCACCATTTTGGTTATATTTTGTTCTTCATGCAGCGATAGATACAGAAGCAAAGTGGATTAATAGGACCTCTTGTCCTAATTTTGTATCTACATCTTTAGATAATTCTGAAAAAAATTCTCTCCAAACAGCTCAACAGTATTAACGGACCTGCAGGACTTGACAAAATTATCTCCAAAAAAGTGGGTCAGGTTAGTTATACTATTGGGTTCTTTTTGATCTTAGTATATGGCACCTTCACCCTCTGCTAGACCTCAACAAGAGTAGCTCACCACACTTGGAGGTGGCACTCGTGCTGCAGAGGGCCACACTTGGGCACCCTTAGCAGCCTATAATGCTATAAAAAGCATCTTCCAGGGTGGCATTGTGCTCCTTGTATTAAAAACTCTGCTTCTATCAGCAAATTAGCCTGTGAAATAGTTAGTTGACTCATGCCTAATTAAAGAATATCTCTATATCCAAGACAAAAACAATTAAATGAGTAATTTACAATTTTTTTAACGGTTGACATTTCTAATTGTGCAGACACTGCTCCTGTAGCTAACCAAAAACTAACTGCATTATAATTACAATGTACTTCACTTGCACAGGTTGAACCCACGGCTGCAGGCTTCTAAGGATTTCTTTCTTTTGTTCCCAAACTGGTAATTTTTCACAAAAGCCCATAAGACCTTCTAAAATAATATACTATTAGAAGGCAATTGGTACAATAAATTCATGCTAGAAGACACCAGTTTCCTCGGTTTTGCTTGTTTTCAAGGTATGAATAGTATAAATAATGTGATTCAATTGAAATAGATGAGTCCTCAAATAAAAGAGAGGTTGACACATTGTATATTAATATTTGTATGGGGTTCCTCCTTCCTTGCTGGTTTTTACTAATCATTTTTGTACACAATTCAACAGTTTGTGTTAATGGTTGAGATGAGGTTTTATTAAATAGGTATTTCTTAATAAACTGGAATATTAGTGCAATCCACCATAGAGAGGAAGTCACAAAGATCACTGGAAACGTGGGTCATCTCTTCAGCCATCGGCCAAACTCATTCACTTATTTCATAGTTGGACCATTGTAGTACTCTACTAAGCTATCTCTGTCTTTTTCTGTCACCTTGACTTGCTTTAACTCTGCCTCCTTAGGTTGGTTTTCTTTGAGTGACTTCTTGATTATTTATACCTTTTCAATGGCTCAATGACTGATTCTACCAGTAGATGATATATGTAACTGCATAGTGTACCAATCAAAGTAGTTCTCATGTATTCAATATTTTAACAAATACTAGGAGATACATATGTATGTTGTGGCATTTAATTTCAATGAACCTTTGACGTAGGCCTTACGTATATAGGAGAAGCTTAAAGAGTTTGGGTAGTAGTCTCAAAATTACACAGCTCATAAGTGGTAGAGCTGGAATTTTAACCTGATATATCTGATTATAGAGCCTATTAGTTTAATCTGTAGGCTAGACTTCCTTCAAAGAGACTCTAAAATATGACCCTTATCTCTTTGCCTTAATGACAATTACGTTTCTGGATCTAACAGCATTCATTCACTCATTAATTGTAAGATATTTATTAGACATCTACCATATGCCAGGATGTGTAGATTGGTAAGAATAGTTAGTTCCTGCCCTTCCAATGTGTATAGTTGAGTAATGATATGTTTTGTAACTTGGCCAAACCTTTTGCTTTCCACTTTCCCGTAGCATTTTGTAATGTCTTCTTGACAGACTCTACTCCTTACTGGAAGGTGACCTCACTCGTGTCTTCGGATTTGGAATGTTTTTCTAAATCCCTCAAACCAATATTTCTCTGTTGAGATTTCTTCATTCTCAGTCTCCGTATTCAAGGGCTAGCTCTGCCACCAATTAGCTGTGTGAACTTGGGAAAGTTATTTAAATTCTCTGTATTTCAGCTTCTTCATTTATCAAACAAGTATAATAGCATCTGTCTCATATGATTATTGGAGGAGAAAATGAATCTAGTTGTATAAAGCACTCAACAGTAGTAGGCACATGGTAAAGGTAAATGTTATGTTGATTATAGTATTACTAAATTATCATTCCATGCTTTTCTCTTGAGTTAAACTGTTGTTAGATTTCCTTATTAACTTTATAATACTTATCAGAGGTGTCTTTTTATAATTTTGCTCAGTCTTTTTCTTCATAAGAGAATTTACCTTTAGAAGAAACTATAGCGTTGTTCTTATTTCTAACAGGATCATATTGCAAGGGAAAGTTAATGTAGTTAGCTTCCAAATATCGGATTACTATTGTGATTTAGGCTTGTTCTTTTTATATGCTTGAATTTTACTCAGCAATATAAAAGAATCCAACTTTTTCTGATGATTGCATGACTTTTTATTTAAGTACAGTTAGGCTTAAAAATAAGGGCGAGACTTGGAATATGTTAAAAGATATTTTTAAACCTGAATTTATTCATTGTTATTCAGCCCTAGATCTTTAAGCTACAATCATGAATTGGAGTGCTTACCTTAACTCACTGCAGTTACAAAAATAATCTGATGAGGAAAATGATTGCAGTCAAACAAACATTTGGAAATTTTGATAGAGGAAAACATGCATATATCCATAAGAATATTAAAGAAGTGTTTTGTTTCACATATGAGTCAGCTCATCACATACTAATGAAATCTATTGTCCCAGGGCCCACTCATGATTTTAAAAAATACAAATTTCTGGGAAAAGCTGGGAATCCCATTTTAAAAACTTGTTTTTTTTTTTTTTTTTTGTCTTGTGCATAAGAAAGTTCTACACATAGATATATGGTTGAAGAAAGGATATCCTTAAGCTGAAGAAACAGAAGTGAACATTAGTATAGTATGGCTATAAAAAATAAAAATCTAATTAAAGGGCCAAACTCTCTGGGCCAGATATTTTGCTAGGTGTTTTGAATGTTATTAGTATTTTATTAGAGGATAACCAATAGATTTTTTTTCTGGTAACATCTAACAACTCCAAGTTCCTTAGTTCAAGCAAAAAGGCTTGTGTGCTTAGTTCATGTGTTTTATTATGTAAGTGAGCAATCTAGAATTCAGTTACATTGGATCTGGGATGCCATCAGTATCCGGGAGAATTGATCTCTCTTAGCTCTGTAGTCCCACGTGTTGGTCTTTTGTTCAGGAAGACTCTTCTCATGAGGATGCATGGGTGGCTAGGTTGCTAGCTGAGATTGCTTTAATCTCTTAGGAATTTCAGCAGAATGTAGTAGGGGAATTCTGATCACGTGGGTCTTATCTAGCCTTGAACAAAAGCTTTGCCTAAATAAAGGACTAAGACAATGTGGTTGGCCAGCCTAGTTCACGTTTGCCCTTGTTTCTGGTGAAAACAAGGCTCTCTGATATACAGGCAGAACAGTTTCAAAATGAGACAATAACAAAGATCACCTACCAGAAAAGAAATAGCAACATTGATGATATTCTGGACTAAGAGGAAAGGGAACGATAGATTTCTAAAAATAAATGATAGGGCTGGGGAACTAGCTCAGTGGTGACAACACCCAGGTTCACTCTCAACACCACATAAACTGGACACGGTGGAGCACATTTGGGGAAGCTGAGGCAGGAGGACTGCATTGAGTTTGAGACAACCCCGGTGTACAGAATGAGTTCAGGACCACCTTGGATGAGAGAGAGAGAAAGAGAGAGAGAGAGAGAGAGAGAGAGAGAGAGAGAGAGAGAGAGAGACAGACAGACAGACAGACAGACAGACAGACAGAGAGACACAGACACACCTTGCCTAAATAAAATAAAGCTTTAGGGTCCTTTCTGACTCTCTGCCCCTAAGTCCAACAGGCCCAGCCGGTCGACCACTCCAAAGCACATCCTAACTAAGCACAGTCCCAACTCCAGCTTGACTGGGACTGGTATGAATCCCTCAGCTGTGAATCACATAAGAATCCCAGGGCGAACGATGCACCAGAGCAGTGTCCACTCACTGCTGGTTCCCAGCCTCTCTCTGAACTTGGTGGCTCAGTTCTGACTCGATTCCTGCCATGTGTGCCTATTGCATTCTCTTAGAAACAAATTCTCTATGACCACTCTTTTTTTTTTTTTTTTTTTTTTTTTTTTTTTTTTTTTTTTTTTTTTTTTTTTTTTTTTTTTTTTTTTTTTTTTTTTTTTTTTTGGTAATACTGGGATGGGCCCTGGGTCTTCACTCTGAGCTATGTCCCGAGCCAATTTTTGTTTTTAGGCAGGGTCTCACTAAGTCTCCAAGTTACTCAGGCGAGGCCCAAATTTGTGATTCTCGTTCCTCAGCTTCCTGAAAGGCTAGAATTACAGGCCTGTGCCACCAGGCCTGCCTACACCATTTCCTTTACTCCCCTACTCCAGCTACTCAGTTTCACCATATCATTGTTAGACTGAATCCCTGTTCATTATCCCAGCTCTCCTGGGACTGGGCTTTCTTTCTGCAAGCTCTCCTAAGCAAAGAATTCAGATCTCATACTGGTTTCTTCTTCTTTTTTTTTTCCTGGATGATGCTATCCATTCTACTATAAAAACTTCTTCCATTATCTTGTTCTTCAGATTGAACCATTTACTTACTCCTTTCCATTTTTACCCACTAAATAAGATATTTCCTTCATAATAAATACTAGCAGAAGTCTATATTCCGGTTTTGAGTTAGTGCTGGAGAAGAAATACAGATGAATGGTTCCAACACTCCAGATTTTGAGTTTACTGGGAAATGCTGTCAAATGATCGTTAACTTATTGTAGTAGAGAGCAGTAGAGGTATGCTATATAGAGGTCAGACCCGGAAGCAAAGGAGGGCTATAATGTCTTCTATGTAGTATCCTTGATCCGTGAAGGTATAGTGGTTAGCTGGGGAGCCGTCCAAGTGAGCAGGACTGGGTCTGCACAGGCTCAGCATCACGAGAGAATAGAGCCGGCCCAGCACAGTGCAGCGTATGATGTGTGGGGATCCTTAGCAGGACAGAAAAACAAGGAATGGGGTAAAGATCACAAGGGGCTTCTAAGTCATTCAGAGGTGTTTGATCTTTTCCCTACAGCATTTATCTCCTGATCTCCTGGTTTGCTTTACTTGAGCAAATATTTTTTATGTCATTCAAGAATTTTGGTAAATGATAATTGAGTTCTACCTGATATTATTCTGTGGGACAAATACACAGGCTTGAATAAGCTTCAAGAAATTCTTTCTTCTTGAATTAGTTGTTTTTGAATGTTATGGTGCTACAACTTTCTTTCTACCTAATCCTCAGTGTAGAAGACTGCAAAGTCTGTAATATTTAGCAATGAATGATCTGAGAGATGATGTCAATATGTACTTCTTAGAATAATGTAATATTCTAAGGCCCACCCTAAGCAAAAACAATTTCTTAATTCTTGGGTCTTAAGAGTCTTCTTGTAAAAAAATGTAGGTATATATTTTAGAAGAAATAAGACCAAATGATACTGAAAAGACAAAAACTCCTAATTTAAAGATGCTGTGGGAGGGCTTTAGCTATGTGGTTTAATGTCAGCTTTTTTAAAAAAAATAAATCAGGAAAGACTGTAAGGAATATCTCAAATCTGCTAGGAGTTCCTGTTGGTAACCTGAAGATGTTCTCTGGCCTGTAAGAATCCTTATGATCTTCAGGTGTTCAGTAGGATGGGCAGTCATTTTAGTCAGATCCACAAATCCAGTGTAATTTAGAAAGAAAGAAATAAGGGCATGAGGAGGTGGGGAGGGAGGTTGTTGGAGCATGACAAGCTGCCCTTCTTCTGGAAGCACTGCTTGGTTGCTAGGCACTCTGGTAATCTGGCCACACCTCATTTGCTCCAAAACTCACGGCAGTGGTTTAGTGTGATTTCATCTTGGTTCTACAAAGAAGCCCGTTTTCAAATTTGCAAAACACTTTGTATTTAAAACAAGTGAAGTTTCATGCACTTATATCTTTGTTACCTACCCAAGCCTTCAGCAACTCCTACATTTGTGAGACCACCACAGACGCCAGCTGCCACATTACACAACTCCCCAGGATACTGCTGTTTTCCTTTGCCCAGTAGCAGAAGTACTATGTTAAATAACTTGTGAGTGCAACATGTAAGAAGGCTATTTGCTGTATATTTCCTTTGCGTACTCTCCGAAGTGGCTTCTTATGTGGAGCATATTGAGGGGCTCTGCAGAGTTGAGTTCGCCCATACACTCCATCATCAAATGGCTACGGAACGGAACACACTATTTTCAAGAGTTAAGCATTTGGAAGAAGAACTGGGTCTCAAGGAAGCTACGGGATAGGAATTCTATGCGGCTGTCATTCTGGGAGGGGTAACATGTTGTAAAGACAATGAACAAAACATGAGCACTACGTGTCTTTTACTCCTGCATGGCGGCAGACACTATAAATCTACCGTAACACATTTTGCCCATGAGTCTCAATAGGGCCTCGGAATTCTCACTCAGTTGTGCCTGGGAGGTATTTTCAATCAATCAGACTTACTGCTCGAAGGAAATCAACGTGCTGTCAGTGCATGAATTGAATAGTTTATAAAGTTGATCTAGTACATGTACCTTTTGGTACAAGAAAGGACTTGGCAAATGAGGATGTCTTCTTGACTATACAGAATGGGATGGTCAATGATAAATACTGTGTGTGTAGGGAAAATGGCAGACTTCATTATCTGCTTCTAAATTGCCTCTACCCAGGTACCCCACATTTCCCTATGCTCTAATTCTAATGAAAGGAGGGTTATACCGTAACATTGGTCAAGGATATCCACCCCATTGATTTCCACTATTCCCGCACACTTTAGGTTGTAAAGTCAGTCTTACGGGGTGAGATATTGGCGTAAAAGAAAAGTCATATTGGAACCCTGAGATGATCGTGACTTTTTCTAAAGTTACTTATAAATTAGGAACATGTGCCTTTTTGTGCTTCTTTGTTCTCTGCCTTCTATAATCATTTCTGATCTATTTTAAAGACGATGATTTCCTGTTTTTACTCTTGCAGTGAGAGTTACCCAATGAGTGAGTTTGTTTCACCCAAATAAAGGTTCTGTTAAGTGCAATCTGTCTTCTGTTTCTTCTCCCTGGTAAGTTGTGACATACCAATATATCAAAAATGTTTCTTATCAATATAAAAGATTTTGTCACTTATGTATTTCCAGATGAATCAATAGGGCAGTCTTTAGGGAGCCTCACTTTGGACAAGGAAGGTCAGGAGAAATTAAATATTGCCTGAATGTCAAGTAGGACCTGAAGAGATATCCAAACAGAGAGGTCTTGAAGTCCAGCCACACAGTATGTTCGCATTAGCCATGTCCCTTTGAACGGGCTTGATGATTGGGGACTGTGGTCTTTGGCAATTTTTGGATTGCTTTTTCCTTTGCTTTGCAACTATTGGAACTTTTTTTGAAAATTCTATATAGTGCAGTTTATTTATACAGTCCTGAGTAATTTTTCCCATGCTGTGCACTTGCCAAAAAGAACATAGACTTCAAATTAAATTTTCCTATGAATAGTATTTAGTATGCATTCTGATTTTATTTTTGGTTGTTGTGAATTAATCATTTTGTTTTCCCTTTGGCATCCAATATTTTGGACAGTGTTATGTGTCCTCAGACAGACTCAGAAACTATTTCTCCTGCATGTTATCCTACCTGTATGTTCCAAAAAAAAACCAAAAAAAACCCTCAGGATAGGTCTCTGTGTATGGTTTTAAGTGCCCAGAAACTATTTACTAAATCTATCTGACTTCTATTACGACAGATAATACTTTTGAAGTGAAAAAACCAGTGAACACCTCCAGCTGTTCCGAAAAGTTAAGAGATGTTTTGTAATGATTTCCATTACTCTAGATAGCATAGAAGGCATTAGTTTACTCACTGTTTAATCCCCTTATGTGGAGACCTTTCAAACACCTATTAAGTTTGAGCATAATTCATCCAGTCCAGGACCATATGTCAAAAACTTTAGTAGAGATTTTCCAACTTATTTAGTTGAAAGACAAAGATAACTTCAGTATCTTTAAATTTTAATATCTCAGTATTTTTTTAAAAGTGCATGTTCCAGTTTGCCAAGTGAAATCAGAAATCCACGTCACAGCTTTCGTCTTTTTTCTCTGTGTAAATTTTGTGCCCCCTCCCCTGCAAATGCTCGAAATAAGCTGAATAAACAGAACACAGGAGGTAACCCGGGGAGTGTTCTAATCAGAAATATTTTCACTCATGGGGTAAGGCTTTACATAACCTACTAAGCGCTGTGATTTGAACCACCCATTGCAAGCAATAAAGCATTAAAGTGAGGACATGCTTTCATTGGGTCTCCAGATTCATGTTTATTTTTTCTCTTTCAACTGCACACGTAAAACTTCATTGCAAATTGTTCAAATGCCTAAGTCTACCTGCCTCGCGGGCAATGCATTCAAAAGTTGAATCTTCATTAATCTTTTTTATTAAGCTTTTTTCCTTCTGTCTTCCAAGTGTCAGAAGATAACATGAAATCAGAGATACACTGAAAAGACAAATGCAAAATAAAGTTGATCGTTGCACATTATACATTTCAATACCAGTTGGCTAGAGCTTCAGGACACCACTGTCTACAGGAGTCTAATCTCTTTAAAAAGATCACTCTTGGCTTCATAGAATTAACATAATGAGACATATCAAAAGGATTTTTCTTAATTTGACATTTGAAAAGCATGTCTAAGGCATGCTTTTTCTCTATTAAACATATCCCAAAGAATTGTATAACATATAAGTACAGTATAGCATAATAATAACAATAATAAATTTAATACCTGTTTATTCACCAGCTAGCTTAATGAACAGACTTTCAATACTTTCTAAACCTGTTGAATAGCTTTTCCTTGGTACTGCCCTTATCCGTCCACAGAACTACTATGCTGAAAGTTTTTATTACCTCTTGCTTGTCTTTAAATCTTTATCTGTGTAATTTCAGGAGTAATTTTAGAGTGTGCAGGATTTGAACATTATATAAATGAGTAATTGTTCAATACTGTGCTTGCAAGGTTCGTCCGTGTTAACGTCAGTAGCTACAGTTCAGTTATTTTTACAACTACTTAGAATTATATTGTACGAAAAAACACTGCAAAACTTGTTATTCTTAGTATTCTTTTTAGCCATGCTCTTGTCGAGGGCCAGTTTGAGTTGGTCCTGATATTGTCTTTGCAATTATCATTGCTAGGAAGATTCCTGGTGTTTGTCACCTGGTGGATATGGGTAAGACTTTCTGTGAAGTATGTATCAAGGCGTGGAACTACTCAGTCACAGAATGTTAGTATTTTCAGCTTTTCTTAGTATTATTACCATGAGTTTGGTTTTTATTTAAGTTTTTAAAAAGTGCATACTAAGCAAATCAAACTTTTGAATGAAGGTTAAGCCTATTGTTCATTTCTGTCTCCCCTATGCTAAAACAAGGGCCTTGCCTTACACTTACTTACAAGTCGTATTTGCTCATGAAGCTAGTGTTGATTGTGTGGTGTTTTAATCTCTACCCCACTTCCTGGCTCTGATCATGCGCAATTAGACCAGCCAAGGCTCCTTGCATTCCTTGTGTCCACCAGGGTTCATTACTCATCCCCCTCATTCATAATAGGATGAATAATCCTCCTCCCATCTGTGGTAGTCAATTGCTTTATCTGATTATGACACTGTTGTTGTTCTGAGAATAGTACTACATCTTATTTTGATTTTTAATTATAATAGAAAACATGTAGTAGAAACTGCATCATATCATTTTTATTTGAATTTGAACTACAGACTTAATAACGTGTTATTACATACAACTTGAGGAATTGTGCCTATATTATTCAATTGTAACCACTTTTCCCCTCCCTCTTACCTTTCCCTTCCCTTCCTATCAGTCCTTCACCATTCTTCCTACCCTCTCTCTCTTGTAAAGATCTTTTTACACATGTCCTTATAGAAATTTCATATGACAGACGCTAAGCAATACCTAATCTTTTGTGTCTGATCCACTTCACTGAGCACTGTTGACTCAAGTTAACCCTATTTTCTTACAAATGCTTCATATCTGTCTGTCTGTATGGATGCATAATACTTCATTGTTTATATATACAACATTTTCTTTACCTGTTCCTCTGTTGATGAGCACGTAGCTTGTTTCCAGGATTCAGCTTTTACTAATTGTGCTGCTGTAAACATAGATATGCAAGTGTCTTTATGATACGAAGACTTCAGTTTTTTGGGAAAATGCCCAGAAAACCTGTAGTCAAGTAGGAGTTCTATTCTTAGCTTTCTAAGGAATCTTCAAACAGCTTTCCATAGCAGTTGAAACAGATTGCCATCTACCAAATAGTGTAAGAGTGTCCCTTTTCCCCTCCAGCCTCATAACAATTTTTTTAAGTTCTTTGTTTAAGCCATTCTCTCCGCCATGAGATGGAATCTCAGTGCTGTTTTGATTTGCATCTCTCTGATGACCAGTGATGTTGAACATCTTTGTCATGTGCTTGTTGGCCTTTTGTATTTTCTCTTCTAAGAATTTTCTATTCATTTTTGTTGTCCATTTCTTATTGGGGTCGCTTATTTGGGAGTTTTGTTTTTAGTGCATTATATATCATAGATTTTAATCCTCTGAGGCATGCTTGGTAAATTTTCTCTCCCATTCTGTGGGCTGCCTCTTCACCCTGTTGATTTTTTTTCTTTGTTCAAAAGCTTTTAGTTTGATGTGGTCCCATTCTTTGACTCTTGCTGCTATTCATTCTGTGATGGCCATTTTATTTTTAAAATCTTTTTCTGTCCCTATATCTTCTAGAATTTTACCTATTTCGTCTTCCAGTAGGTTCAGTATTTCTGTTCTGTTATCTAGCTCTTTGATCTATTTTGATTTGATTTTTGGTCTCATATGAAAGATACGGTTCTAATTTACTTCTTGTACAGGTGGATATTCAATTTTCCCAACATTATTTGTTGAAGATGCTGTCTTTTCTCCAGTGAATGGTTTTGGCCACTTTGTTGAAAATCAGATTGGCTGCAAGTGCTTGGGTTTGTCTCTGTATCCTCAGTTCTGTTCCACTGGTCTCGCAATGTTTTTGTGCCAGTGTCATGGAGATTTAATCACTGTTGCTTTGTAGGATACAGTGAAGTCTGTAATTGTGATTCCTCTAGTGTTTCCCGTGTTACTGAGGATTTCTTGGGGAATTTTGGGTATTTTATCTTCCTTAAAAGTTTTAGAGGAATATTTTCCCTAGTCTGAAGAATTCCTTTTGATAGGTATTATGTTCAGTCAGCATAACAATTTTGGAAGCATGGTCATTTGGACAATATTAGTTTTTATTCAGGAACATGGGGTGTCTTTCCATTGTCTAACATCCTCTCCTATCTCTTTCTTCAGGGTTCTGTAGTTTTCATTTTACTTCTTTGGTAAGGTTTATTCCTAAATATTTGAATTTTTGTTGCTATTGTGAATAGAGTTGATTTCTTTCTTTTTGATTTCATTATTGGTGTATGGGAATGCTATTGATTTGTGACTGTTGATTTTTAAACCTGCTACTTTGCTGCATTTGCTTCTTAGTTCTAAGAGACCTCAGTGGAATTTTTGGGATCTTTGATGTAAAGTATCATGTTGTCTTCAAATAGAAATATCTTGACTTCTTCCCTTCCAATTTGTATTCTTTTTATTTCTCTCTCTTGCTTGATTGCCCTGGTCAATATTTCAAGTATTGTGTTGAACAGGAGGGGTAACTGTGGAAATTCTTGTCTTGTTCCTTATTTAGAGTAAATGCTTTCAGTCTTTCCCTATTAGGAAGATGTTGGTAGACGAGACCTCATAGATGATTTGTGTCATGCTGAAGAAAGGTCCTTCTATTCCTATTTTCTTCAGAGTTTTTTAAAAATCATAAATAGATGTTTAATTTTGCTGAAGGTGTTTTCTGCATTTATTGAGATGATCATATAATTTTTCTCCTTGCATCTGTTAATATGGTATATTATAATTATTGATTTGTGTATATTGAACCATCCCTGCATCCTTGGGATAAAACTCATCTAGTTGTGTGATACACACACACACACACACACACACACACACACACACAATAATTAGTTGAAAATTCTCTCTGCATGTTGCTTGTTGAGAATTTTTGCATTCATGTTCATTAAGGAAATAGGCCTATAGTTTTCTTTTTTTGTTGTTTTTGGGGCTTTGTCTTACTTTTGGTGTTAAGGTTATGATAACTTTGAGAAATAACTTCGGTAACTTTTCTTCCTTTTCAGTTTCTTGAAAGAGGTTGATGAGTATTGGCATTAAATCATCCCTGAATTTATGGTAGAATTCTACCATGAGTCTGTCTGGTCATGGTCTCTTCTTAGAAGTGTTTTTATTATTTCCTCAATTTCATAGATACCTAGTGGTCTACTGTGGGATTTTATTTTTTCTTTCTTCAGTTTAAGAGGTTTATATGTGTTCATATAAGTGTCCATTACTTTTAGATTCTTAAATTTTGTGGCATATAAAAGTTCAAAGTAGCTTCTTATCCTTTCAATGTAAGTGCCATATTATATATTTCTTCTTTTGTATTTCTGATTGCATTATATAAGTTTTCTCTTTTCTTCTTTTGTGAGTTTAGCTAGGGGTTCATCAGTCTAATCTTGTTTATTTGAAAAAACCACCAAATGTTTCACTAACCTTCTGTCTTATTTTTTAGTTTCCATTTTGATAATGTTTGCTGTGATCTTTATTTCCTTCTATTAGTCTTGGGGTTGAATTTCTTCCTGTTTTTCTAGAGCTCTGAGTTGCACTATTAAGCGGTTTATTTGAAATTGCTCAATTCTTTTTATGTATACATGTAAGGGGGTGAATTTTTCTCTTAACACCGCCTTTATTGTGCTTCAAATGTTGTGTTGAGGTTTGCTTCCATTATCACTTGTTTTTAGGAACTTTTTGTTTTCTAATTTCTTCTCACCTAATGTTTGTTTAGTACTGTTACAGTCAGTCTGAATTTGTGCAATAGCTATTGTTTATACTGTTAATTTTTAGTTTCATTCCACTGTTATCTGATAGCATACATGAAATTATTTTAATTTTTATGCATTTGCTTAAACACATTTTGTGACATACAGTGTTCATTCTGTTGTTACTGGATGAAAAACATCAGAGATATCTGTTATGTCTATTTTTCCCCTGGTGTTATTCAGGTCTGCTATGTCTTTATTGAATTTTGTCTAGTTGACCTGTCTTCCTAGCACAGGGGAGCATTAGAGTCCTCCATTATAGTTGTGTTGAGGTCTGTATTCTGTTGTTAATTAGCTTTTGTTTTATAACACCATTGCTTGATCATAAATACTATTGTTAACTCCCTTTAAGAGAATGAAGCGATCTTTTTTTGTCTCTTTTGACAAGTTTTGGCTTAAAGTGTTACACTTTGTTAACAAAGAGCATGTAATGTGGTATTCCATCCATTCACCTTCAGTCTGTGTTTATCTTGATGGGTAAGGGGGGTCTCTTGCAAGCTACATGTGGTTGGATGAGGTTTTTGAATCTAATTTGCCAACTTACGTCTTTTGATTGGTGAGTTTAGTCCATTGACATTAAGAGCTATAATTGTCCTATAAGTATGGAGTCCTGCCATTGTTCTAAACCTCAGATGTTGCTTTATTTCTACTTTTCTGTTTATTTAGATATTACCGCTGCTGAATGTGTACCTGCCTCTGGTTTCTTTGTTGTGCTTGTCTTCCCTGTTTCTATCCAGGAGACACTGAAGTGTTTTTTCTAGTGCTAGTTGTCATAAATTTCTTCAAGTTCTCTTTGTCATGGAGGGTCATTATCTTATTGTCAGTTTTAAAGGATAATTTTGTAGGATGTAAGAGTTCTTGTTGGCACTTGTTTTCTTTTAGGGTTTTGAAGCCTTCACTCCAAGCTCTTTTCTGGCTTGTAGTTTGTGCTGAAAAGTCTCTTGCTATTCCGATAGGTTTGCCTTGTTGAGTTACCTGACACTTTTCTCTGATAGCTTTTTGGATGCTCTCTTTGTACTAGAAGTCTGTAACTTTTATTATGATGTGTCTTGGAGAATTTCTATTTTGGTTGCAACTGGTAGTGTACAATGTGCCTCTGTCACTTGCATGGCTATTTCTTTTACTATATAGGAGAGGTTTTTTTTTCTTACAATTTCAGTGAATAAATTTCTAATTACTTTAGCTTGGATTTATGTTGTTTCCTGAAATTCTATAATTCCAATATGAAGCTTCTTTGAGTCACCTAGCATCTGTTTGCAACCATTTCTGCACTGACGTAGTGTTACTTGACCATCCCTTGAGTTTGGTCTGTAGTTTCTATCTGTCTTCTAGATCCTGATTTCTGTGTTTATTCTGGGTCATTCTGTTCCTCAGGTTTTCAAGTGAGGTTTTCATCTCCCGATGCACTCTCAGTATCTTTTCATATTCTTTGAACTCTTTAGTGAATTTTCTATTCATTTCTTACATAAATTTTTGTAGTATTACTAGCCTTGCATTTGTTTTCTGGTTGGTCTGATTGCATATTTTGTCATTTTTTGAACTCTTCAGTTATACATTTTTAAACTCACTAAACATCCTGAGGAGATTGCCATTTGAATCTATGTATATTCTTACAGAAGACTGATTATTCTGCTTTTAAAGTTTTGGAGATTTCTTCTCCTAACAAATTCTTCTATTCTCATTTGGGTTTCATTTCATACAAAGGCTTAGGTTCTTTGTATGATATCTTACATCTGACACCTTCTGTATTTTCTCATTCTGATGTTGCTTTTTTGAGGTGAATGAAGAGTTGGCTGGAGCTTAACCCTTCAGTTAGCCACTAAGGAGAGCTAATGCCTTCCCTTTGTTAGCTGAGTTTTTGAGTCCTGAGAAGTTACGCTTAAACCCAATTCTGCTTCCTGCTGGTGGCACTACTGGGGTAAGTTATTTCAAGATTTTAGTTGTGCACAGGTGTGGGGCTGTTTGCATTTCCTGTCCTGTGTTCAGCTGATTATGAGTGTGTCCTGCTGGGGCTTCAGCTGTGCCTTCCCTACTTGGGTCTTGGCCTGAACCTTTTTGTGGCTTGCTGGCTCTTTGACTATCCAGATGAACGAGTCTGTCTCTGTAGGACTCTGGTGCCAGGGGGTTTTCCAGATAGAGACTATTCACTCTCCTGCTGTGAAGGCAGTCAGATTTGGTGAGACAGGGGAAGGGGTTCAAGTTGAGCATATTTGGGCCTTATTGCAAACACACTGCTCCCATAACTTACTCAAGGGCCTGCTCCCATGATATCTATCTTTTGTAGCTTCCTCAGGTCCCAGTTGGTTCCGGTCATGATTCACCACTTGCATTGGTGGTGGCTGGGCTGTTTCTGTGCTTGGTTGGGGTGGAGAGGGCAGATATACACAGCAACAGGCCTGTGTGCCAGCCTTTGGCTGTCCTCCAGGGAGTCCAGAAAGTTCTTGATTACCACTTTCCATCTCCACATATGCTAGTTGCATATCCACTGCAAGGGAGTCCCAGCTGTGTCCTGTGCCCAGAGCTTGGGTGGCAGGCACGGGTCCCAGGATTCGCTGTGTCTCATCGCCTTGTCCTGCCTGAACCTCTAACCTTTATTTTATTCTATTCCTGTATCCTGAGGCTTCACTCCCATTCAGAGCGAGGTCCTTGGCACATTCCCCTATTCTTGATCTGTATGAATTGAAGGAATGGGGCTCCCAGGTAGTTGCCATCTTGCCTGGAGGTCAGCCATCATATCCATTTTAAAGTCCTTTTTGTGACTGGATTGTTTCACTTAATATTTTCTAGATTATTTTTTGGTGTTTTATTGCATATCAGAATGTTCCTCCTTTAAAGGTTGGACAACATCCTGACACATAGCTCATGCCAGATTTTATTTACCTGCTCATCTGTCAGGAGACACTTGAGATGCTCTACTTGTTGGTCATGGCAAATACTGCTGTTGTGAACATGAGTGTACACTATTCCTCCCAAGCCTTGCTTTCAATTCACTTAAGAGTGTATCTTGAAGTGAGATTGCTGGAACACACTTTCTGCATTAAGAAGTGCTGTTTCTATTCGTGTTATAATCAGCTGGAATTGGTAAGAGCTGACATTCATGTCACTGGATCTTCTCTTGCTATAGTTGATCAACTGATGGGTGGACATGATCCCTAACCCAAGCAAGTTCAGTGTGGACTGTCCTCTGGGAGCTTCCTGAGTTTAGCTGGGTGATAATTCATTTCTTTTAAGATGGAAGATGGGAGACTTAAGAGCTATTTGTGGCTGAGTGCCCTGTCAGATGGTGAAGATCTTTCTATGAGAAGAGAAAACCAAGCCATCAGGGCAGAAAGAAGTAGAAATAAGAAATGGAAGTTCTGGTAGCACTTATTTTCTCCTCTTTTTCACCGTTGTAGGAATCAATAAATTTTTCAGTTCTTAACCAATTTGAGTAGAGTTTCTGTTTTTCTTTTTCTCTTCCGTATTCAGTGCTAAGGATCAAACTCGGGGTTTTGTGCATGTCTGGCATGTACTCTACCACAATGCCACACTCTCAGCCAGATAGGATGTCTACTTTCTTGTGCCCAATGTCCTGACTAACACAGTATATAGTCTTACCTCACATGTGTTTTAGGCAAGTGTTAACCTTGTTAGCCAAGAGACAATACTGATTTCTGAAATTCTGAAGGCTTCAGGAAAGGAGAAGAAATGTAACAAAATGTGATGGAGTAAATGGGACCTTATACTCTCTCTAAAATTGGCAGCAGGGAAGAATGGGATAATAAAACTGACAAGTGCAGGCCTGTAGTCTCTCAGCGCTCTGGAAGGCGGAGGCAAGAACACGGCAAGCTTGAGTCCAGATGGGCAACATAATGACTTAGCAAGATCCTGCCTCAAAGTAAAAAATAGAAAAGGACTGAGGATATAGCTTTGGATTCATTCCTCCGTATTGAATGAAAAAAATGATAACAATTAAAATTAAGAAAGTAAAGAGAAGGGAAAGATCTACTAAGGAGGTATAGCCTAGCTGTCATTAAAAAAGGACATTCCTGAGAGTCTCAACTAATTTCTGGGTCAGAACAATAGAAATTTTTACCAACTGGAAGAGGAACATGAGGAGGAGCAGGAAGAAAAAAGAAAAAGAAGAAGAAAAGAGAAAAGAGATTTACCAAGAGAATGAAAAAAAATGCCTTAAAGACTAAGGGCCAGATACGTATGTTGGCCTCACAGAGCCTTGTGTCTGGGAAAGCCCCTCAAATGAAAGCATTTTGTTGCTTTCTTTCTCTCTTGAGCTTTTCTTTTTATCTGCATTTCTCTTTTATTCCTTCCTTTTATAGGCTGTTTTTCACTACTTATCATTTTTGCCTTAATTTGGCCACCTTAGTCCTAATTTGCATAGCCTTATAAAGTCGATTCTTAAATTTGCATTAAATTGAATTGATCCAGGCTGGGTCTTCTCTCTACCCTGGTCTAGTCGGTGCTGCTCAGAAGTACCTGTTGCTTATTCAGTAGACACTGGGCTAGCTGGTGGCTGAGAGGAACTTGTGAAAATACTCTCACAAAGGGAGTTCATGAATGTCTTCCTTGTTCCACATTGGACACCAGATATGTGCTCCAAACTTTAGCAGACAGTGTGTAGACTGGACTGTCAAATTCCTCACAGTTCTGCTCTTCATTTTTCTCTGATGTCTATGTTTTAGTTGCTAGTGCCTGCAAAGCCTTCACTGTTTGCATGTATGTGTATGTGTGTGTGTGTGTGTGTGTGTATGTGTATATATACATACACACACACACACACACACACACACACACATATCTTCCACGTTAGCAATAAAGTCACATGGTTTAGAGCCAGAAGACCGTGGATGAGTGTAGCTCTATCTAGGTAATTGACTTGAGCCATGATTTTCTCATCCTAATGATGAGGCCAATAATATATACCTTATTTATCTTACAAGGTGTTTAAAAAGCTGAATGAGACACAAAGAGTAACACTGACTTGTAACCTGTAAAATTGTTCCAAAAAGAAAAGGTAATTAGACTAGCGGTTCTGAATCTTTATATATATGACTCAGGGTATCATCATAGATTATGAGGGTTAAATAATAAATAAATCGTAAGTATTTTTGCCAGTAATTTATTTCCCATCATAAAGATTCCGTATTTAAAGCTGAGGATTAAATAATAAATTATAAGTATTTTTGCCAATAATTTATTTCTTATCATAAAGATTTCGTATTTAAAGCCAGGCATGGTGGCACATGCCTGTGATCCCAGAGTGCAGGAGTGGGAGGCAGAAGGATTGTGCAGAGTCTAAGATCATCCTGAGCTACACAGTGAGTTCAGGATGGGCCTGGACTACAGAGTGAGACCCTGTCTGAAAAAAAATAGATACAATATTTGTGAAGCAGTTTTAAAAATATTAAGAGCATACTCAATGTCTACAGCAATGCTACTTTTATTCTTTTACGTTCCAACATTTTTATGAATGGAGTCAGAAGGGGTAGGGTTCAGATTAGTTTTGTGAAAGCTGCTTGCACCTTTGAATTCACGTCACAGTGTTTCATCAACCTTACCTATCATGGCAGAATGACCTTGAAAATTGACAACTCCTAGACTCTTCACTATATGAAGTTCACACTCATGCTGTGTTTTATGTATGCTTAACAATCATGTCTACAGCCATACCACCCTGAAGGCACCTGATTTCATCTGATCATGAAAGCGGAACGAGGTTGGGTCTGGTTAGTGCTTGGATAGAAGAACAATCAGCCAGGTGCTGTCATATTGGAGGTTCTTAGAAAATATTAAAAATGACCTAGAAGCTGATGCTTAATAAAGAACACAAGTATTTTTGTTGATATCATAGATAGTCAAAGTTCATTGATTACCAGGTAGGAAGAAATATGTCTCTTGTTCGCGTTCCTTTAGGAGAAAAATCTGACGCTCGCGGTACTTGTGGTTGAGTTGAGGTGTTAGTCATAGCTGCTAAGTTGGTCCTTGTAGGCTTTCGAGTTTGGGGCATAGACTCATTTATTTACTATATAGCGTCTAACTACAAAGTGCGTCTCCACCTGTGAATCCTATCATGAGGAATTTGTCTGATGCATTAAAGAAAGGAATTGATTAAAGAAATCCTCAGTGTAGAAGATTGATCTGAGAAACTAACCTCAGAAGGGTGTTTCTTTTTTATGAAGGAAAAGTGTAAAGAAAATCGTTAAATATTCTTGGTAAAGCCTGAATGGAATTTGAACTTGACTAAGAGTAAGCGCCAGAAGGTGCTTATCAGCTAAGGGATCAGAAAGCGAGAGGAAGGACTACTATCAACTCGTGCTTTTCAAATATTACTTTATTTTTTAAAAGTCGGTAACAAGTAGTAAAGCGATTTCCTATGGTGTTGGAGAGTGGGTGTTGGAAAAGAGAACAATTGCTCCTTTGAGGGAGCTTGTTGGGTGCTTGCCTCCTGCAGTTAGATTTTTCTATTCGAGAGAGCCATCTGCTTCATTAAACTTTCCAAGATCACGCATTATCTACAGGGAGTTCCATAGCATCTTAAAATGGAGAAACTGCAGCAAAATTTTAAGTTAATGCCAGAAAACCAGATGTTAACCAGATTGTCAAGTTCTTTTTATTTCCAAAAACAAAGATTTCAAGTGAGGCTGAATTAATGCAAATCTTGGACAACCTTTTGTGATAGACTTTGGAGCCAACCCTGATATCTTATGCCTCTGCTAGGGAGTCCCTCTGAACTCAGCCGAGGGAAGTTTTGCTTATGGTTAAAATCCCATAAATAAAAGAATTGAGCGGGAAATTCTGGCCTTCTTCCCTCCCTGTGCACATTCCTTACTTAAAAAATTACACATACTAAGTACACGAGAATTCAATAGGTATTCCCAGTGCTGTTTTCTTAATCCACCACGCATTTGGCTGGGTTTGCACTTCTGATTGTACCCTACAGACTGCCTGCTGATCTCAACAAAATTGAGTGAAGGAAAAAGTATGCAGTGGAAATTGAAAATGAAAATGGCTCCTTTCCATGTCCCCCAAGTGCTGACATGTGACTGAGTTATTTGGACTGGGGCTCTCAACAGAGATTTAAGAACACAAAGATAGGTATGTCATTTCTGGAAAGCAATGCTGAGGAGGCTGTGTGGTCAAAGGCTCTGGGGGGAGGAGCTAGGGCTCCATTTTTGTTTTGACAAGTGCTAATTTATTTCCTAGGTTTAGGGGGATAAAAGTTTCTCTCTGTACCCGTCAGGCCAGGGAACACTCAGCATTGTAGGGGACTCAAAGTGCTTTCACATTTTCTCCTGTCAACTTTTTAAAATAAGTCAAATCAAAACCGCTAAGCAACTAAATAACAAACCCAAATCAATCCTTTTTGTTCCTAATTGGATCCAATATTTTACAAGTGGAGAAAGCAACTTTTAGGTAGAAGCAGTTATCATGAAATATTTTTCTCTTTTTATAAAACGAAAATTCAAAAATATTTACAGGTTGTTTTTTTTAGCATACATGACTTTTAAGAAATTATGTAGCCTGAATCCATTGCTAGAAACATTTATGAAAACTTGCATTTTAGTGACCTTAATAAGATTGAAATAGATTGATCTGTTGTCATACCAGATGTAAAGGTGAAGAACAGGTTTAAATGTCTGGGTTCTCTTTTGGACTCACAGATGAGTCACATGGTCATTGGAAACAAGAAACATGCTTTCTGGGATGAAGGCATGATTTCATGACTTGCTATTATATATGGAAAACACACACATGGACTTGTGCTTTCTGTTGAGTGAAAATATTCCAATTCATTTGCTCATTTCTAACACCAGGGTTGTAAATATTGAGATGGGAATAGTATTGTCCTTGTTGGTCCCGATAACATGGAGAAACTGGCTTAATATGCCCCATAAGACATGTAAAGTCAAGGGGTTTCCATTTCTTAGTGTCCTGCTTTTACGCATGATTTTGATATTCAATTGACATGTAACATTAATGTATAACAATTGCACTTGTTTGGGGGTTAGTGTGTTATTTCAATCCATATATAGTGTGAAATGATCAGATCAAGATAATTGACATAATTGTCACTTCAAACTTCTTTTGGTGTGTGTGTTAACATTAATGAAGTTCTGTTCTGCTAGTTACCTTGAAACACACACTTCACGGTTGTCAACCACAGTTATCCTTCCGTGCTGTAGAACATTAGACGTTACACCGTCAGTCCAGCTGCGCCCCCCTGATCACCCCCTCCCAGCCTTCCCTCTCCTCACCCTTCCCAGCTTCTGATAACCACTGCTCTTCTCCTAAGAGATCAGCTTTCCTAGTTTGTGTATGCAAGTGAGGGCATGAGGTATTTACCTTTCTGTGTCTGACTTATTTTTCACTGACGCCGAACTCACAGCCCTGATCATTTTCCTTGCAATTCCTGAGTGAAAATTGCATAAAATAGACCACCTGTTGCTAAGGGAACAAAGGCCTATTTCCTACACATTTACCTTAGGAGACAGTTCTTTTCCCCCACAGAGCTTTGTGACTTAATTTACCAATTCAAGAAGCTATTATAAACTGCTGTGTCTCTATTGCCCTTCACCTCTGTCAGATTCTCACTTGATGTTTTGTGATAATCCATAATATCTCACACTCTCCTCTCTTAAGCAAATATTATTATCCAATCAAATCAACTCAGCCTCCTAAAGCAAGCCTTGCAGCTGATGCAGCAGACAAGCCCCTGCAACGCAATACTTTAAGACTCATGGGTAATTCCCTACTCATCCTGGCAAATAGAGGGCTCCTCTTCTAGGCTGCCACTGCTCTTTCTCCTCTGGATTTCCTTTTTCCAAAGTAACAAATTTATTATCTTATCACTGCCTAGAAACTCTTGGGTTCCGGCGAGTCTGAGACAGGCTACAGAAAGAATAACTTTCTTATGAAATCAGCCACAGATTATAAAATTTCAAATTCAATGCCAATTAATTGAGAAAATGAGACTCTCAGAACTTTTTTAAAATCAAAAGTAGTCACATCTTTAAAAATTAGTCATTATGATTCCCTTTTTAGAACTATCTTTCCACTTGAAATCTGCAGATAATATGGTCCAGATTGTCTTTAGAAAGCTAAGTGTAGTTTGTCTTTCACTTTTGCAAACACAAGAGATAACTCCTTGGCTTTTTGCCTGGCCTCTGCAGCTCCTACGTTAGAAAATTGACTTTGTACCAGTTTGATTCCAAGTCTGATAGCAAGAAAGGAAAAGGGCATGCAGAAATCTTAGCAATACACAAGTAATAACAGCTGTTGATTCTTTGAAGATAGAACTAAGTTCTAGGTTCCTAGAGGACAGGAACTGTGCCTCTTGCTGTCTTTGTGTCTTCCCAGTTCTATCCCAAAATTGAACATGTAGTAGGTGCCCAATACATACCATGAACAATTATGTCCTCTTTTCCTGCCCCAAAACCAAACTCATCAAATTTAAGAAAAGTATGAGAAGAAGAAAAAAACCCTCAAAACCTCACAACACAGATGGTAGCAGTAAAGACTTAGTAGACACGAAGCTTGAAATTGTGTGAAGTAAAGCCTCTGTTGACTCTGCTATGCCCAACTGTCGGCTTGTTAGTCCAGCCTACTCTTTCTCACTCCCTATAGATTTAAAAATAGTTCTTAAACACCCTTCTGTCTGGAAAATTCCTGTCTGCCTCACCCACGATCACAGCTGGCAGATGAAGGCACCATGTTCTTTCTATTGTACTTCTCTGGTAAGGTTTAAGGGAATTCAGGAATCTTCATGCAAAAATGATCACTGATTCTTTTCATCTATCCATCCAGATACCCATCCACTCATTTATTCAACAGATATGTACTCAGGGCTCACAATGAACGATACTGCTATGTTGTATTTTAGGAAACAATGGTTGGGCTGGAGGAATGGCTCAGTGGTTAAAGTGCTTGCTTCAGCAAGCACTAAGTACCCGAGTTCGATTCCCCAGTACCACATAAACTGGATGCTGGTGGTGCACACCTATAATCCCAGTACTCAGCAGGCTGAGATGGAAGGATTACTGTGAGTTCAAGGCCAGCCTGGGCTAGATAGTGTGTTCAGGACCAGCTTGGGTACAGAGCAAGACTCTGACCCCAAAGGAAAAAAAAGGTGAACAAAAGAACTTGGATGTTTTTTTTTTAAGCTCTAGTAGGAGAGGAGGGTAATAAAAGATAAGCAAAGAGTGAGGCGTGATGACGTGTGATTATAATCCCAGGTCTCTGGGAGACTGAGCTAGGTGGTGTGTGTTTGTAATCCCAGTGTGCTGGGAACTAAGTTAGAAGGGTCAAAAATTTGAGCCCAGCCTAATAAATCAATGAGAATTTATCTCAAGATAAAAACAATAAAGGTCCCAAATAAAAACTAAAACAAGTGCAAAGTTCTTGGATATAATCTTCAGTACCACACACACACACACGAGGTAAGCAAGGAAAGAATAAATGGAGAATTCTGAGAAAACTGTGAAGTCAGAAGAAAGAGGAAAAGAAGATCAAATGGAGTTTGTTTGATTCAATATATTTTTCAAAATCAATTGCTTTCCTTGAGTTATCAGCCCAACCCTTCAATGGGCATCCCAATAATCCATGGAGAGAAAAGAGTGCTTTGAAGCACCTGTCAAGGGAAGCCGGCTTTCTTGGTGAACTATTGAAGTAAGCAAACAACCCAAACTCCAGCCAAAAAGACAGGCTGTGTCCCATGTTAGATTATATGTAGTACACAAGTTGGGGTAGATTCCATCCCTTATTCCTACTCCCCTCCCTCTCTCCATTTTCCTTTCTCTGTCTTCCTGTCTGTTTGAGTAGTTTCCTCACGATCTTTTAGTTCCTGAAGGGCCTTATACTCGTGTAGTTGCGAAGAAGCAGACCTTTGGTATGCAGTTAGAAGCAGCTGGCATCTTCCCATAAAACATATGTAATTATTTCCTTGTGTTCTATGAGCTTGGGGTTATGACCAGGATTATCTGCAAACAGAGTAGCTTTTCTATACTAAAGTTGTGGGCATGATCAAGGACATTTCTAACAATAGGTAGCAATGTTCAAACTATTTGAAACAAAAACCACTTGTTCAGATTTCAATTTGCTCATCCATAGGAGAGAGAATATTTCTGCTTCACAGATTTAAAAAAAAAATATTGAGTGAAATATTGTATTTAACATTGATGCCCAGAGCCTGGAATTTAATGGAGATGCAGTAGTCGTAAGCATCTCATTCCTTAGGGATGGTAACGAGGACTTGTGCTTTATTCTGCATGTGGAAGCTGGGAGTTTGAGAGATTTCACTTTAGCTCACTTACCAGTGTTGTTTAAAGATGTTACTTGAATCTTAAAAATTAACAACTTAAACCTTAAAAGCATCCAGAGATGAAAATCCATGACTTATAAACATGCAATAATAGCAATAACTGTAAGAAACACAAAACTAATCACATTTAAAATTGACAACTTATTTTGCACAAGAGCAAGGTTTCAGTTTCTCATTTAGTCATTAGTAAACACTAAGTGCTATTGTTATTCCCATCTTTTAGATGTGACTACTGAGGCAAAGAGAAGTTGAGCAAATTTTTCCCAAGTATTGTAAATAGAAGATCCAGGAACAGAAATGTTTCTTTCTTATTGTAAAACCTAAGGTCTTCTGTGATCTGTCCCACTTCACGCTCACCCGAAGGAGAGCATGCTCCTTATCTAAAGGCATTCGTGCCAACCCTCCTCAGGGTATGTTCCTTCTGAAGAGACAAGAGTCCAAGGGGCCAAGGACACCCTCACCCAGGACTTCTGACTCCTCTGGTCCTCAGTTGCAGCTCTCAGGGCCTTCTTGTTCTTTGCGTAAAAGGTGCTGGCCAGTTTCTTACTCATGCACACAACCTGGCTCCGGAATAACCTCCTGAGCACGTGGCATTCGTGGTGCATGCACCAAAGGGGCCCTGCAAGCTGGAGGGCCTGCGGGTGGGAACACAGGTGCCGTGAGGTGTGTGATGAAGATGGAGGTGATAAGGGAAGGCGTTGCACGAATGCAGCTGTGGTGCTGCCTCACTTCCTTGCTAAGTTTGGGCCTAGGCCTTGGGAGAATTCAGTAGCTTCTTGGTCTACTTTTTCTTATCTTCTTAATTGACAAAACTGCATGTATTTTTTTGTGTATACTATTACACACACACGTGAAGTGGCCAAGATCAAGCCAGTTAATATGACATAACATGCTTACCATTATGTATGTCCATCTATGGTGAGAACACAAAACTGCTCGCAGGAATTTCAAATATACAACCCAGTACTATCTGTAGAAGCCACGTTGTGCAACGGTTCTTGAATCCATTCCTCCTGTAAAATTGCATTTCTGTGTTCTTTGACCCGTATCTCTCCAATTCCCCCCACTTCACAGTTAGCTCCCACTAACACCCTGTTCTCTGCGTGGATTTTGTTTGTTTTAGATTCCATGTGTAAGTGAGGACATGTGGTCCTTCCTCTTCCCTGCCCCACCCATCCCAGGGACTGAGCCCACGACACTGACTAACATTGAAATAGTGTGCAAAGGTCGCTTTTCAAGAACTCTAAAAGTGAATCTGATGGTTTAAGTCATTGTAAAGGGATTTTTCTCAAGGCTGAATGTATAATGAATTTTATTTAACAGCTTATTGACTTCATTTATGACTTTTAAATATATAGTTTTTGAAGATAGTTATAGGAGATGATTTAAAATTACTATTTTATTAAAATTGATGCATAGGTTATGTATAGATTAGTCTCCACAAATACAAGTCATATCTCTCTGATTCTTCATGATTGGTAATAATGGATTATACCCTGCATATCGTGATTACACATTGGAGAAACTCCACATTCTGTTATGTCTCTACAAGACCCCTCTCTCCTATTTTATTTCAGTATACAGTTAAAGGGACTGGACTTTGACTCTCTCTCTCTCTCTCTCTCTCTCTCTCTCTCTCTCTCTCTCTCTCTCTGTCATTTAATCATTATAAAAGACTAAGTGCTTTCTTTCTTAGATAGAGTCTCTCACTCTATAGTCGAGGTTGTTCCTGAACTCAGTATGTAGCCCCAGCTGGCTTTGAACTCACAGCAATCCTCCTGCCTCAGCCTCCTGCGGGCTGGGATTCCAGGTGTGCGCCACCACACGCAATTTATGTGTCCCTGGTGCTTTAGCTGCTGATCTATGTCCCCATCCCCTGGACTCAGACTTGTTCCTGTGTGGGCAAAGCTAACCTTGCGGGTGAGTTTTATTAGCCTTAGCTGTGCTGCGTGAGGCTGCCTGACTTTTGTGTGTCTTACAGATTACCCAGAGATCACGTGCAGAATTTGAGGTGCGTTCTCTGGAAGAATTTCTTTGCTTTCTGGGACTTCTTTCTTTCCTTTCTAGTTTCCGAGGTGCTCTAAACTCTGCCCTTATCATCAAGTCAGTAAAACTACAGGCTCCTATCAGCGTGGTGAGGGAAGGGGCTTGCCTTTAGGTAAAGACCTTCAAAAGCTCAAGCAACCCAATGCTTTTGCAGTATTTAACCCTCTATCTCTGCCTCAGGATCTAGTGTTTTTGTTCATAATATAGATAACTAATAAATTAGTTTCTTTCAATACTAAGTATTAAATCTAGAACTTTACCCAGATTAGACAAATGTTTTAACACTGAGCCACATCTGAAGCTCTTTGCAAAAATTTTTGTGCAAGGGTCTCTCTCAGTCGTCCATGCTGGGATTGAACTGGAAATCTTCCTGCTTCAAGCTCCCAGGTAGTGGGATTACAGGAGTGTGTCACTGCTCATTGCTATTAAAGAGAGCTTTTTTCTCCCTAATATGTGTGTATCATTGATTATTTTAGTATGTTCTTTTTATTTCTTGGGACTAATGTTGCTAATTTTCAGATAGAACCCAATAGAACCTCATTTTATTTCTAATTTTTAATACCCAAAGGTAAAATAATGACTAACAAAGTCTCACCTCTTTGGAGTTTCTTTGATTTCTTTTCTTCCTGTGCCAGTGCTTGAAATGATTGATCTACACAATTATCCAAATTTAAACATTCCAAGTATGTGTCTTACAAATAAAATGAGATAGTTATTATCACTGTTTACATTTTCTGAAGAAATAAGTCAAATTTTTATAAAATCAAGTATGTATTTGTAGGTGGGAAGATTAGACTGAATTTTCCCATTTTTCCAACAACATAGTACTTAAATTCTGGCATTGCACGTTAAATGACCTTTTTAAAGCCTATTTATTATCACTTTAATGTATTAAAATATTGAAACAATTTCAATTCCAAATTCTAATACTTCTATAAAAACATTTACCAGTTTTTTTTTTTAAGCTGGAGAAAGTTTGTTTTGAGCCATCTTAGCAGTTTGAACAAGGTATACTACAGGCCAGTAATAGAGATTGGTATTCAGGGTTCTTGCTAATAAAGCAAGATTAATGCAAAGAGAAAAGAAATTGTAAAAATATTTTCTATTCACATGTTGCTACTTTGAAATATCTTAAGTAGAACACACATTTGAGCAGAAGGTGGCCAAAAACTTGTGAAAACCAAGACTTTTTCATTTTCAAAGAGAAATTTTTGAATGTATGGAGTCCTTTCTACCAGAATATACAAATATTGAATAATGAATGAAAGGAATTTGACTCTAGAGGCACCACTGCTGGTTTCTAACCTGCCAGGGCATCAGAGTAGTTGATTTTCCTGAGCTCTGGTCAGTGGCGGTGTGTGTTTCAGAGAGTCTGCTTAAGTTGAGGAGATTTTGACATTAGCTTGAACCTAAGTTGGTTTGTTGTACTTCCTGTAACCAAGGTGATGACTCAGGACAGGTAATGCTGCAGGACAGCAGCAACAAAAAAAATCACCTTAAAAAGATTAGTTGTTTTTTGACCTGGACTACAATTTGTCTCACTTTTTCTGTCTCCCCAAATATATTTTATTAATTAATGTAAGATTCTATGCACAGCAATTTCTCTATCATAGACATGGCTAAAAAAATCAGTTGCTCCACCAACCTCGTACCTTGATTAATGAGACATGTTATTATAATTGGCTCTTCTTTGATGTTTCAGAGGATAAATCAGAATATTAGTCCCCTGATGCCTTTCCTACTAAGAATATTATTCTATTTATTTATACATCATTTTACACACTATTTTTTCTTATAAGTATTGAGTGCTTTCAATGTGCATAATTTATTATATATGTAAACAGAAATGCTCTTTAATAGACTGTCCATTATTGACTGATGTGAAATTAGTAATTTATTATACTTATAATAAGCTTCCATGTCCTCTAGGTTCTGATATTCTCATATCCTAAGGTCTAGCCTAGTGAAATTGAGAAATAGATGATTTATTATTCATCAAAAATCTGATAGAAGCTGAAACATAAAAACAACCACCTACATTCGGGAACATAAGTCATACTGTATTTTGCTTTTTAATCATAGATTTTTTTGACAAGACAGAAACCAAAACAAAGATAAACAACGAGCATCCTCTTGGACAAAGTGGCAGCTGCCGCAGAAGATTTGCCATGCTGATCTTGATGCCTAATCTCTGGCAGAAATCACGTGTTGATGTTTCTCCTTGGAAATTAGGTTTATTGGGGGACCTCCCCTAACCCTCAATTCTGCCTATCTTTTTTTCCCTTATTCCCTGTTTTCTTTCTTTTTTTTCCCCCAAACCCCTCAAACTGTGAGGCAAAGATCCAGCAAGAAATATATAGAAGGATCAACCAGGAGTTAGAGCATTTAATAGAAGGAAAAGGTGTGGCTTGCTTAGACCCTGAAACAGGTAAAAGTCTCCTGTCTTCTTAGATTTCCTGGGCTAGTAAAAGTCTATGTCTGTGCATTTGTGAAGAATGTGGGTTACTTCCTAATTTTGATTTTTGCCTACCATCTACCTTGTATCTTAAAGACTTTATCCAGCCAATAATTACTAATTACATACTAAACATTTTTACCAAACCTTACAAGTCTACCTCTCTTTGATGAACTACAAAGTGTCTAAAAAAGAATTCTGCCTATTGGATCCCTAATTCTACTAACTTAGACTTTTTGTTAGATCCTTTTAAATATAATAAAGAGGAATTGTATTAGTATATAAAATATATGCCAGTTGTAAAGCATAAAGAACCTTCACACCCCGAACTTAACAGCTGAAACTTCTCTCCTCTCTCCGTTTCCACCAGGGACAAATAGTATTTAAAATTTTGTATTTGTTATTCTTTCCTTTTACAAAATATACTTTTATTTAACAAGTATATAATGTTAAGTACACAGTACACAATATGGTGAAGCTTCTCTGCTTCTGAGCCATAAAAATTGCTTAATAATCACCTGCAAATTGTTTTTCTTATTTAAGAGCGTGTTTCTAAGATTCATTTATTTGATTTGCATAGCCTTATTTTGTTCATCTTTTTCTTGGTCTATAGTGTGTCCTTTGTTACAGCAGATGCTGCTGTGACTATTCTGAAGCAGCTCTCTTGTTGCACTGTGCGAAACACTCTAGGTGATCTAGCTTAGTATCTACGTGGTGGATAGCAGAATATATGACTCTTCAGTTTTACAAGATTATTTCCTACACATTTTCTAAAAAGATGTAGCCAATTTACGTTCCCACCAGCGGTGGGAAAGAACTATCTTTATTAAATTTTTGTTAACATCCAGTGATGGTAGTCTAGTGGTTAAATGATTGGATCTTAGGTGTTTCTGGTTAAAAGTAAGTTTGGGCAATGTTTCATATTTTTTATCATGATTTTTAATTGTTGAGTGGGGAGCAGGTTCTTGATGTACAGGGTATTCCTAAACTCACTAGGCCCAGTTAGGCCTGAAACACAATCCTCCTGCCTCCTGAACGCTGAGATTACAGGCATATACCACCATTCCTGGTTTATGTGGTGTTAGGGAAGTGAACTTGCTAGGCAAGTGCTTTAGCCATTGAGATACTCCATACTCTATTTCTTTTTTCTTTTCTTTTTCTTTTTTTGTTCAGGTTCAGTTGGGTTCTATATTAATGATGTTAAAATTTGAATTATTTGTCTTTTCTTGTTGATTTCTGGGAGTTCTTTATCTTGATATCAATTCTGTGTGTATGTATGTACTAGAAATATTTTTCCCATTTTATAATTTGTACATTTTTACACTTATTTACACTTTTTTCAGAAAGTATATTTGAATTTTAAATTTTTTCTTTATGGGTGGTACTTTTTTTCGAGGAGTACTAAGAAATTCTTTCACAATTAGAGCAACCAGGGTATTTTACATGTTTCCCTTTTATAATAAATCTTAAATACATTGGAAATTTGTTTTTGTGAATGGCATGAGGCAGGCACTCAACACTTTAATATGTTTTCTTTATGGATAACCCGTCATCGAATCATCAATTCAGCTATTGAATTCTGACATCTGTTTGTAGAATCCTGTATTTTTTCTCTCCTTCTTTCTTGTTTTTAAAAATTGTGAGGCCTTTATTTGCTTGCTTAACTTTAATGATTTAATTTCCCTTTTTTGATGATTTGAAAGTTACATACCCTTGTTATTTTTATGGCTACTTTTGAAATGTTACCTTGTGCATTTGGCCAGCCAAAATCTATACTTAATATGTTAATATTCTAGGTATTACAAGAATGTCAAAAGCTTTACCTAGATACTATGTAGTACTTTAATTCTATTCTTAAAAGCCTTCTTAGATAACTACCTTATCCTATCACGTTGGTTTAAACATAACTACATGTATTCCAATTTCTCTGCTCAACATTTTTCTTAGAATTTTCTTCTTGAAATTTCTTTGGTATCTGTTGAATATAAATAATTTTGTACTTCAGACTATAGAAATAGTTGTTCACTTTATAGAATCATAAAGTGGCTATTATTTTTACATCAATACATTTGATACATTATGTTAGTGGCTCCTGGCTCCCATCATTGCTAGTAGGCTCTCTACCATCCTGCTCATCTTCTTACTGTGTAGATGATCTCAATATTGGTCAGCCTTTGCTGTGAAACGACTATCTCCAATCAACATGGCTAATCTGTTTTTATTCTACTTTCATGTGGAAAGCCATTCTTCTTATACTCAGATGGTCTGGGATGCCCTGAGCTGGGTAACTCTGCTTCAAGCGGTTGGTCGTCCTGCACTTGGCTTCTTGCTGTCTTCATTCTGGGCTCAAATATTCATCATTATAATCATTTACATGACATCAATTCACACGCTGAATTCTCTAGATTTAAATCTCCAAATACATGAGAGGCCTATTAGAGTAGTTGCATAGGAAGTATATAATTAGAGACTGACAAGGACAGAAAATCACAGAGAAATTTTTTTTTAACAGAAAGGGCACTTACAGGAAACACCAGTATCATTTTTCACTATCTGATGGAGATATGCTTCTTTGAGGAGTGTTGGATAGAATAGGGTTCCACTGATTCCATTTTCCTCATAAAATTACACTGAGAAATAGTTACATTGTCTTGACAAAAACCTAAAGTGACTTTGATAGCTTATAAAAGAGACCCATAAATTTGTAAATCATAGTTTCCCAGTTGATTTAAGGTTTAGCTTTTGTAAGTCTGATGATCTAACAGTACAAGAAAAAATCTAGCATATTGGATTCCAATGATTCTTATGGGAAAATGCTCAAGGTACAGGATAAATGGGATTCAAATGAGATCATCGAGTTGGTAATGACAGGGTTCAATGAATTAATAGTGGCAGATAAGAGTACCATATGATTTTGAAAAGGCAACAGTGCGTATTCTGCTATATCCATTAGCTATGTATATTCTAAGTGTTACTAGACTAGGTCATTCTTTTTACTGGGATAACATTTCACCTTTTCCTCTTTAATTAATGTTTGTGTTTCTGTTCTGGAGCAAATAAACATTATTCCCATTCACGTTACCCAAATGCCAAATGAAAGTGAAAACATAATTAGTATAAATATTCAGGTTTTGGTGGGTGCACTGGTCCATTAATTTTAATTTCAGAAACTCATTGTCCTTAGAAAACAACTGCTACAAAGCAACTGGGGTGGATATAATAGTTCCAAACCATTAGCATCCTTCACAGGCATCATGATTGTGAAACATAGGCATAATTCCCAAGAGCTAATGCGTTTGGAGACTAGGCAAAACCCTGGCAGATGACTTGTACCTGCAGCATAACAGAAACAGCAATTCTTTTGTTGAGAACTTTGCTGTCTCTTGAAATTTGTTTTGAAAAATACAGGGGCTCTTCATTGACAGGTTAAACGAGTTGTTTCAATTTTACAAATTGATATTGACCTAAACCTGGCACTCTTATTAATATCCTAGCATTAGTTAAAAGATTGAACTTATGGAAGTTGGAGGTCCCATTAAACTTATATTGAAGAATTCCATGATGTTTGGATGGTAAAACTATGGAAATCATGGCTAGTCCAAGTTCAAATTCAGGTCCCAAACTAAAGTTGCTCTAACTTATGTCTATGACATGCTAGTAGGGTGAGGCCTTTTCTGTAGGCTACTGGTTCTCTAACTTGAATGCTAATAAAGATATTCTGGGTCATTAAAAATTGACGTTCTTGAAACTCATCTTAAAATGTCTGATTTAGTGTATCTGAGACAAGCCTGAAAATAAACACTTGTATTGAAATCACTGCAGGGGAATCTTTAGAAGGTGGAAATGAGCCAGTACCTTGCTATACACTCCACTGGACTTTGTGCTAGGAGGAACTAGCTCATAAAGGAAGACATATTTAAGCCTTGTGGGATCCAGTTCCAGGGTTTACTTCACCATTTCTCTTGTGTCATTATATAAATGTCTTGATATGAGAGTAGCTTAAAAATAACAGCTTTAAAAGTAACATGCCTCAAATAAGGAACTAATAACAGACTCTTAAAATACATTTTGAATAAAAAAATCGAAGAAAAGAAGGCAAACTTGCAAATTATAAAAACTTGATTATTGTAATAATTATTGTAATTTAATTGATGATAATTATTGATAGACAGTTCTAAGTTTGGAACTAGCAGCTCTGACCAAAGTTTCTAGGTAGCCAAAACAATAATGAGAAACACTGAGTTTGGCAGTCAGTGCTTATTGCCAAAATGGGTAAAGAAATAATATGCCTAGATCAAACAGAGCTTCTCCTGGCATGGGGTCGCGGAGGTATTGAGTGTTTGACGGCCTTCCTTGCATGACTCTCTCCACTGCTTGGGAGGACCGTTCCGTCGCCAGACTTTGCACTCCCTACTCATGGAAGACGAGGTGTGTATATTGGTCTAGATATAGGAAGCATCTGCCTGTTCTAAGTACCCAGATCTTCCTGAAAGCTGAAGATCCACATCTCAGGTATTTCTCTCTGACATCAAACCTTTTCTTTACTCGCCTTAATCACCAAAAGCGGTTTCTAACAGTCTACTCTCCCACCATTGAATCCTGCTCTCCCAGCTGTTAAGTCCTGTGTTTGCGGTGCCTTCCCCAGAGGCTTCCCCGCTGGAGGAAGGCTGTTCTCTGGATTGCTGAACTTTATCCAAGTTAGGTGAAATGCTTTTGAGACTTCCCAGTGGAAGCCACGATACAGGTCAGGATCACCTGGCCCATGAATCTAGGATCCTATGAAGCTTTTAGGCCTGGACAAAGGAGAATAACAATGGACTTTGTATTTTTATTTTTTTTCCTTTGCTTTTCTACTGATTTTAGTAGCGTACGAAGAAATTTCTAAAGCTGCTTTAGACGTTACCTGGAAATCCTACCTGCATAGTGAAACCATTGCTGATACTACATAGAGGTAAAAATGGGAAGTCATTTAAATGGTATAATGTGAGTGAAAGAAACAAAGCCTGGTCCTAACAGTATCTTCCCAAGTAATATATAATGTACGTTTGAAATTCCCCCATTTTTAGTAGTCCGGTTTGTGTGTAATACCTTTCCACCCTATAGAGTCGTGCCCTGCAGTATACAGACTGAGTTCACAACTAGCGTTTGTGGCAGAACGACCAGGATTGCTTGAGAACCCTGAGTTTCTAGGAGGAAGGAGTAGTCACTTATAGAAGAAATGGGGGTGGAGGAGAGTTATGGGATTTTAAGTATTTATTTCATAATTTTATCTAAAGCTATTCTTCCATACCACGCTTGGAGGGAGTGAAACCATCTCTATTGTGTCTGTGAGGTACTATGTGATATTTTCATAGAGGCAGTAATCCAAAAACAAACACAAAAAACCCCTTTACTTCTAGTGAAGCCGTTAGTAAAAGTGTTGATGCATTCTAAAAGGCTCAGAGGAGATCATACTAAGCAACTGGAACATGAAGAGGAGGGGGAGATGGGACAGCAGGGAACAGCTGGTACTATAGGTAAATGGAGGCATTGCATGAATTTTGGATCTTTATATGATTTTCACATAGTGAAGCCTGGTTCTTCTGGGAGACTTCAGAGATAGGGAATGCACTTCAGAGCACTAGGGTAGGGACATTGTTAGAGGGCCCCTTGGTCACTGGTCACTACTTAATATGGCGAGTTTTGTGCTATGGCTCCTGGCAGACTTTAATGCTCAATATCCTTGCAAAACTTATGCAAAATTGGAATGGTATTTTGTTTGAAAATGGACATTTACCATGGCCTGATTGGTTAAGGAAATGTATCTCTAAAGTACAGTAAGGAGATAATTGTCATTGCACATAAAAATAAGCAAGCTTTCTCAAGACCAACATGAGGGAATGGTCCTAACTGTAAAAGGAATGTGTCTAAGATGTGAGAGACCTTTTAACATTGTATCTGCATATCAGAAAGAAACTCTTTATTAGATTTTAATGGAGGGGAAATAGAAGGAACTCATTTTCTTTCTTCTTTTTTCATTAATGTGCACTGGTATAGTTTCTAAAAATATTTTATTGAGCTAAGGACAAATACAGCATCATATTCTAATTTGAAATTGTCTAGAAGATCTTCATATTGGTACAAACAGCTTTCAAAACTTGTTTGTTGTTAATGCCCAATTTTCCTGATTAGAAATTTAAGAATTCACATTTTATTGTTGTGTGATTTCATTGTTATTTCAATCCTCATACACATTTTAAAAATTAGGATTTTTTTTTTATGTTAACAGCAAAATTGAGAGACTAGTATGGAGATTTCTTGCCTCCTTCCCCTGCCTCCACACTTAGCCATTGGCCTTAGAGCCGGAATGGTCTGGCTGGTGAACCAGCACTGGCCCGTTGATTACCGCTTACAATTCAAAATTCAGAGTGGGCTTCATTGTTGGCGTTGAATGTTGTAGAATCTTACAGAATAGTTTTACTGCCTTTAATACTCTCACTCCTCTGCCTGTTCATCTCTGTACCATCCTGATAATCTTTACCCTTGACAATGTCTCCCCTTGACTTTCTCTTTTTAAAACACTGTGTAGTTTCCTTCCCAAATTATTATATCTGCTACATGTTATAAGTAGATATTGGCCTAAATTTTTTTCTCCTTGTGTTGGAGCTATGTAGGATGCAGACCCCAGGGCAGGTAATCTAGGATGGATGTGTAACTCCTTACATATATTAGTTGTATAATTGGATGTTTAACCAGAGTTCACCATCTGGGTAAAACTCATTTCATAATGGTGTATGTTTCTTTATAAATATTGTTAAATTTCATCTATTGAATTGTGTCTGGGATTTTCTTTTTTTCTTTTGCTTCTGTGTTCATGAGTAAGAGTGCTCTAGGGTTTTCTTACAAAGTCGTCGTCTGGGTTTGGCATTTCAGTAATGGTAGCTTCATAAAATGAATTAGGAAGTGTTCTGCTTCTATCTTTTGGATGAGCATGTAAAAAATTAGGATAATTTCTTCCCTAAATGTGTGGAAGAATTCAATTACAGTCCCATCTGGGTCTGGTATTTTCTGTTTTCAAAGTTTGTTAATTATCAATTCAATATTTTGACAGAAATACCTTATTTACATTGTCTGTTTCCTTCTTGAATTGTAATGTCGTATTTTTCATGGAGCTGGTCCATCTTACTTATATCAAGTTTTTAAGGCATGAAGTGGTACATGATATTTATTTGTTATCCCTTTTATCCTCATGGGCTCTGTCGTGATTGCCCTGCTTTCATGTGTAAATTTAGTAACTTACCTCCTTTGCCCGTTTTTATTGAACCTGGATAATCTTATTAGTTTTATTATCTCTAAGAGCTATTTTAATTTCATTTTCTGTTTTTAATTTCATTGATTCTGGTCTACATTTTATTTAGCTTATGTTTATTTTGATTTAACTTGCTTATTTTACACTTTCTTTGATTATTGCTTGTTAGATTATTGATTTCATTTCTTCTATTGTATTGTGTGTATTCAGCACCATAAGTTTTAAAGCCTTTTCATTGTATCCCAGAAATTTTGATGATGTATTATTCTCATTTAGTTCAAAATTTTTTCAAATTTCTGGTTTTTTTTAAACGGGTCTGTAGCTTAAAAGTGTGTTTTGTGCATGTATATTAGGATGTTCCAATTGTTTTTCTGCTATTCTAGTTTAATTCCATCACAATTTGAAATTGTATAGCTTCTATATTTTTAAATTAAGGTGTATGCTATGGCCCAGAGTTTGCTCTGGCTTGGTCGGTGCTCTGTGTAAGCTTGAGAAGAATGTGTAGTCTGCTTTTGTTGGAGGAATACATGTACAACTATGAATTATATCGACTTGGTGGATGAGTCTGATGAGTGAAACCACGTCCTTACCAACTTTCTGCCCGCCAGTTCTGTCCATTTGTACTAGATGAATACGTAGATCACCAGCAATAATAGCGGTTTCATCTATTTCTTCTTGCAATTTATTTTTTAGTTTTTGTCTCATGGAATGTGATGCTGTATTGTTAGATGAATGCCTATTGTTCAGACTAAAGATTGCTAAGTCTTCTTGGACCATGGACCTTTCAGTTATTGTGGAACATCCTTCTTGACCTCTGGCAACTTTGTTTTGAAGTGCGCTTCTTATGAAATTCATGTAGTTACTCCTAATTTCTTTTCATTTATGTTTTTCTTTTAGTGTTATATTATTTTCTCTGTCTGTCTGTCTGTCTGTCTGTCTATGAAGCAAGGGTCTTGCTCTGTAGTTCAGGCTTGTCCTGAACTCACTGTGTATCCCAGGCTGGCCTAGAATTCATTGCAGTCCTTTTGCCTCAGCCTCCTGAGTGCTCATTAGTTTACTTCTAATCAATGTCTGTCTTTATATTGAAAGTGTATTTTTTTGTATAGTTGGTTTTTAGTTGATTTCCTCTGAGAATATTTTATTGATACATTTCAATCACTTTTATTCAAAGTGATTACTAATTCATTGAATTAGTAACTGTCACGTTGTTATTGTTACCTGCTTGTTGCCCTTGAACTTGGTTACTGTTTTTGCTTTTGATGTGGTTGTTTTTTGTCTGCCCTTTGTTATTCTAACTGGCCATTTTTATGATGCATTTTTTTCTTAGTATATCACTTACACTTCTTTTTAAACAATTTTTAGTAGCTGCCCTAGAGTTTGTAATATGTACTTAAAGTAATTCAAATCTACTCTCAAATAATACTGTATTGCTTCAAATGTGAAGACTGAATAAGTTGAAAGAGTAACAGAAACTTTGCCACACGAGACAGCATCATTCTACAATGTGTGTGTTAATTTACATAATCATTTTTGCCTTGGTTTGTCATTAATTATATTAATTCATCATTGTGAGTCTCATTACCTTAACATTACTTTTTTCAAAAATTGGAAGTGGAAATTCTTTCAATTTGCATTGAAGAACGTGCCACAACAGTTTATCTATTATAATCCACTGTTTTATTTATTTTTTTTTTGTTTTTTTCCCACATTTTATTGATATGTATACATGCAAAATTCAAGTTTTACAATGAAGTTGAGCATTTTGTGTGCATACGTATCTTGTCAAGGTGACAAGGGCTTTCCGCTGTTTTATTTTTGGGAGGGGGGATAGTCAAATGGTATGATATGACACAGAATATTAGCCTTACAAGATAGGGATTTGTTTTAGCTATTTATAAGTCTGTCCTTATTGGCATGTTTTTTTTGAGATACATTGGTAAATACTGTGCAAACTTGTTTAAAATCACAATTTAAAAAAATAATTTAAAAGTGTAGAATATTTTAATGGATAAATAAAATGCATATACTACCAAAAAATGATACCTTTCTAAACAAAAGAAAACAAAAGAAAACAAAACACTGCTGCCTCCTTTTCAGCAGGTGGGGGACTGGTTACAGAGTTTCTCCTGAAGGCAAACCTTGTAAGAATAGACTGCACTGTTAAGTTTCAACATGATTCTTTTGATTCTTTATCTCTCCCCCAGCTGAAAGCATGCTACAGTTTTTCTCAGATTAGAAGCGAGTCTCCCTGGAATTTTTAAAATCTCAGGTTTGTCCCCACTATGCTGAGCCTCTGGTAATTTTCCAATTACAACCCAAGTTTTCCTCCCTGTATCACTCAATTTCTTGTTACTGGTCCAAAATACCCAACTCCCAGAACATCAAGTCCGGGAGGTTTATGTCGTCTCACGGTTTCAGTCCAAGGCCAGGTGATCACAAAGCAGAAAGGCCCGAGTGAAGAACTGGGAGTAGAAAAGCTGTTGACACTGTGGTGGCCAGCAGCAGAGAAGGGAGGATGTGGGAGTGAGAACACATTCCTACGTCACAACCCTAGTGATCTGGCCCTTCCTCTGAATGTGAGATTTTTGTGAGGCATTTAAGATCTAAACCATAACACTGCCCCAGCTCATGGTTCCTGGCGTAGTTTCTGCTCCATGTCCTTAGCACTCTTCACTCAGCGTCCTGCCCTTCACTTTGAACCCTGTCACCCCAGTGGCTCCTCAGGCTAGCGGGTCCTTATTCAGGGGCCTTCTCCTTCTAATCCTTGTTTGTGGATTGCCACAGAAAATGAACGTGACAGACACTTGCAGAAAGGGAGAAAAAGGCTTGAGATTTCCTTAGCAGATTTGGAGGTCAGTCTTGGCAAGGATTCTGCTACTGCTGGAATAATTTATAGTTCTCAGGACTTTAAGATGGAAACTGTAGGTCCCACATATTTAGCAATGTCTTTAACGGAGTAGAAAAAAAAAAGTTAAGCAGGCCTTTCATATAGCCCTTGAAGTCAGCCAGCAAAGCTGAATGTTGGTATTTTCTTCTAGGGGCTCATCAGTGTAGGAAAAAGAATTGCTTCAAAGTATTTGCAGAATATAGTTTGTCCTTTAGAAGTTTGACTCCCAGTCGGCAGCGGTTTTAGACAAAAGAGAGCATAATTAATAACAAGGCAAGAAGTATGTACTCACCTAGGAGATCACTTCCAAGTTCACCTGCATGTCCTCACCTCCTCCTAAAACTGCAGCGGATGGTAGAAGTGCCAGCCACAGGAACCGGGAGCACAACTCTGAAAAAAACATTATTCTAGTCAAATAACTATCCTTTCATCAAGTACATTAGAGACATCAAACTGTCCTTTTTGCAGCACAAAGGACATCAGTCTCCATGCCTTGAAAAGACAAATCCATTTCATGGAAATCAATAAGCAAGAATAATAGTTGTCACATTTTAGAACTCTGTGGCCCCTTAAAGGTGATCTCTTCAACCACCCCTTATACCAGGGGTTGTGAAATGAAGCCCTGAGCGCTGGCAACTTTCGCACTCTTCCATTGTGAAGGTGGGGGTGGGGTTGGATTGGCATCCAGGATTCCAAATATTTTGAATCGTGTTTTCCTTTTTCTTGACATACCTTACCTCTAGAACAGTGATTCACAACTGCCTGCAGTCTGCTTCTCCAAATGGCCAACTTGGCAGCACCTAGGGATAACTTGGTGTTCTTACCACTGGGTTGGGGGGCTGGTGTTGATGTTTAATGAGTAGGAGTCACAGGTGCTATTAAACATCATGCAACAAACATAACATTTCTCACAAAGAATTTTCTCAAAATGTCGGTAGTACTGAGGCTGCAAAATGTACTCTAAGTCTTTATTTATTTATTTATTTGTGAGACAGGGTCTCACTCTGTAGTCCAGGCTGGTCCTATATTTATTGTGTAGTGCAGGCTGGCCTCAAACTCACAACAATCCTGCTGCCTCAACATCCTGAGTGCTGGAATTTCTGGTGTGCACCACCATGCCTGGTTTATTTGGTGCTGGGGAATTGAACTAGGGCTTTGAGCTTGAGTAGGCAAGTGCTGTAACTTCTGCGCTATTCCTTCAGCCCTCTCTAGGAGCATTAGTAACACATCTTGTTATCCTTCCTTAAGCAGAATACAGGAAAAAAAAATCTAGGTTTAGAGATAAACAGATGGTTTACAAGGGCTTCTCAAAGGGTTGCCTTAACATATAGTCTAATGTGAGACTATGAACTAATTTTAATCAACAGAAACATACATGTATTAAGGATGTACTTCAAAAAAGCTAACAATCTTGCACTAACAAAACACAAATTAAGTAAACATTGTGATACTGTGATTACTAGGTATAAAGATTTTGATTCCATTTCACAGATTTTTGCTCATTATTTTGTAACTAATAAATGAAACTGAAATGGAAAGGGAAGGATTTCTGTAAAGAAACTGAAGCTCAGAGAGCTCAGATCTCGATCCTTGTTACCCAGCATTAAGTTGGCACACCAACCTCAGAATGTTGGTCTGCAACAATTCTATTCTCTTTATTTCTATATAGTGTTCATACTATATATATATATATATATATACACACGTATACACACACACATTTTTTGCATGTGTTTGTGTTAAGAAGTCATAGCTTGGAATGTGTACAAATTGTTATGTCTTGTGTTTTTTTTTTCAAGTATACAAGTAGGTAAAACACTTTTATCTTGCATTATTTTTCATAGGGAGCAAGAAATAAAAGTATTAATACTTTATAGAGATATTTCTGCTCTAAAGTAAATTAATTTTAGAAGCCATAACTGGTCTAAAGCCTCTTTTCTTGTGATTATTATGCCCAGGATAAGATTAGGTAGAGAAAGCCATGACCAAAAAATTCTTGGAATGTTCCAGATGAACGTTAGCAATGATCTCACAGCTGTTTTTATTTTTTTAAATGTAAGTCTTTACATGTTTTCTGTTCAGCGCCTTCAGCACAGCTATGGAAATGGAGCCGAGGTAACGGGACTCATTAGCATCTCTTGTTTGCTGTCAAAGGCCACTATCACCAGGAGTGTCAGCTCTGCAAACTTGGGAGCTAAAATCTTTATCTTTCAGTTTTTCTCTCAGTCTGAGATTCTTTCCTTTTGTCTTGTGATGAATTTTTCTAGAAACGGTGTCTTCAGCTGACTATTTCAGTAACATGATGTCGGGTGTTAGTAGGATGTCTGTAGCGGTTTCTAGATTTTTATTTTATTTTTAACCTTGGAAGATAATTCATTCTTTTGTTTTAAGGTATTGATCATTTAGAATCTCTTAATTTTGAACTTTTTAATATAGCGCTTATGCAACATATACTGATATATGCCAAGAAAGACATGTAACCAGATTTTTATAAAAATCATTTTGATATTTTGTTATTTGTTTTTCTATGGCTCAGTTCTGAGTGCCTTTCGAGTAAACTGTTTCTTATGGTCCTCCAAGGTAAAAATTATTTATTTCCAATTTTTAAAATCTGTCTGCCTCATGGTAGAATAAAGACAACTTTGTTTTCTGCCTTCATTTTCTTCCAACTCTGATTCTCTTTTTGTACTCAACACCTAAGTTGAAGGAAGTTTTTCCTTTGAAAGTAACATTTTCCTGAACACCCGAGGGAACAGGACATTTATACCTGGTGAGTCCTTGACATTCTAAGGCCCAGACACAGGAAGCAGGTTTGCTCTGGGGTTAGATCTCATGGCATGCTGTGCACTGTCTCCATCACCTCGCACTCCGTCTACTTCGAGAAAGGCTGGAGACAAAGGGAGAGTGAGGGTTCCGTTGTTAGAAATGCAAAAACTTATCAAACTAGTTCAAGCTCCTCTCCAGAGAAGCCTCTGGCCATAGCAACACAGTTAGCTGCTACTATTCATCTAGTATTTCATTTAATCAAGCAAACATTTGTTATTGTTTGTAGATACCTCCTAACACCATCTCCTCAGAAAAATAACTGTCCAGTGTTCTCAGGAAAGAATTTCCTTGTATACGAATAAAGCCAATGATTTGACTTCAGCAAAAGTAGAAGGACAGGGCTATGACACATCACTGTTAGTATTTTGAAAAGTACTTGAATTGGGGACATCTAAATGTTGCCTGTTGGCATGCACAGACACATACACATGCACACACATACACAGATAGACTTGCACACATGTCAAGACACTTTGGAGAATCCCATAGAGACTGGTAGAAACATGTCTTATATTGCTATGTAGAATTATTGATATATGTACAGTAGACATGTGACTTTGAATTACTGAGGCTAATTTTACAGGCAAGCATGGGATTTATTCTCATCACTTTAGAGTTGATTTTGTACAGAAGCACACTGCAAAAACAGTAAAGGTCAGAATCTGCGAAAAAGTGAACAAATTTGAAAAAGAAAGACTATGTCTGAAAATTCCACAGGTGGGTTAAATTAATGCATATTTGAAGGCCAAAGAATATTTTGTGGATTTAAATTTTGAAGACTTCTTAAAGATGAGCTATAGATAGTAGTTGTATCTCTACATATACCGATAAAGTAGAGGTGTAGACATCCAGGAAAGAAAATTCTCATTCCGTATTCTTTTCTCACTGTACCCTAACACATTTCTCCTATTTGTTAAAGAAATAAAGGGACTATCAGAATTTTCTTTAGCAAAATGGAATTGTTTATCAGTACATGCATAATGTGGATAAGGTAATTAGTACTTGAGAGAAGACAGTAAACAAATTAGTGCCAAGGAACTTGAGAAAGGGGTTTATTTTTGTGAGTTTCGCTGGCTGAGATACTGGGACTGGACAACCCTTTGTTGGCCAGATACAGGGTTTTGTGGTGTGTGTAGCTTCAGATCCAACAGAGCTATCTTTGTATTTATTAAGAGTGTGGAATGTGGGGTGGGATAATAAAACCTCAAATTCATCCCAGCAATTCACAACAGGAGAAAGAAATACGTGTGTCCGAGCATCAGGAGAAGTCCACTTAGCAACAGGAAACTAATTGCTTCATTTTTCTTCCGAGGCAAAATCTAAACCAGGTGGCTGGCAGGAAGCCCACATGTAAAGATGCTTCCTGGAGTTCCTCCATTGTGGGCCACTGTTGCTCTCAGAGGAACATGGGAAGACTGAAGCAGCCATCTGGTGGCCAGTCAGATGGTTGAACTTAGTGGTCCAGGCTCTGTCACAGAGCTACCAGCTAGGTCACTTCTTGGTGCGCATGTGTTTTCTACCAAGAATTGACAGAGCCCCTAACGTTAGGCTGGGAAGGTGCAGGTACTTCATTAGCTTCTGGTAACATTGTTTCTCCTTCCTTTATAAAAGTGGAGCTCAGAAGCCTGTGGCTCTTTGCCCTTAACATTAAGTAGGTTTGCCTGGAGGCTTGTGAGAGCCTCCAGAGTCCTACCTAGGAGGGCACATTTCTGACAAAAAGCCTAGAGTGGGGGCTGGCAATTTGTATTTGTAATAAACCTCCTGGTGATGCTGTTTTGCTGACCTAAGACTATAGAAGAAACTAGCTAATGCGTCAGGTATAAGTTAGACGAAAGAGAGCAACATGTTAGCATGGTTTTTCTCCCTTCATGTTTGACTCGAATTTCCTAAGTTTTTATTTTTGACAAAGTTGTAAGGCAAGGTTGGCCGCATGGACTTTTACATAGAGACCATTCCCCAGCCACTGCTTCTAGGTGATATTCCTATTGTCACCTTCTCCCTCTCAGGGTGTAAGTAAATTAATGTTCTGATTTAGAGTGACTCATTACTTAGTCGAAAAATAAATTCATATCCAGCGTGGGCTGACCAGACTTGCAATCTGGTTTTATATCCAAAAAAAAAAAAGAAAAGAAAAAGAAAAAGAAAACAAAATTGTATTTTTTTGCACTAACAAGCATTTAATAAGAAGTAAGCTTTCTTTTTTCTTGCTTCTCTTCTCCAGAGAGCTACACTGACCTCCACCTGTTATTCTGTGTAATAAACATTTCCCGGAGATTGCAATAATCAGAGGATGGGAGCAGAGGTGGGCTGTGGAGAAAGGGAGAGGTTAAAGAGGTGACTCACAGTGTACCTAAAGATGTTAGCTTCTGTATTTGTGTGTGTGTGTGTGTGTGTGTGTGTTAGAAAATGGCAAAGACAAGCTGTGCGCGTCCAATTTTAGTCTGATTAAAAATGAGAACTGTCTGGGTGTACTAGAGGAAAGAAAAACTAGTTTGTGGCATAACCCTTAAAAAGAAGGAACATATACTTTACCCAGCAAAGGCAGAAGGAAATTTATTTTGTAGATGAGGTGGTGTGTTTGGAGATTTCATGACAATCTTGGCCACAGACTCCCTTTTTATTTTTTCTATTTTATTTTCCTGCTTTTCTTATGACCAGTAGGTTTTTATTTGACCTTTATATGAGGAATGATTAAAACCATCGTGAATGCAAATGCATAAGTTAAAGATCATTGCAGTAAAAACATGGCTGACTGTCCCCCTCAAAACATTCTCCCTCACTTTGGACCTACTCATCCCACCGTTCTTGGTACTGTGTGACGCAATTCTGGGAGTTCTCGTTTGTGAGCGTTGTTAGCTGTTCCCTAGCGATTGCCTCAGTGTCACGGATGATTCAGAACATTTACCTTTCATGGTCATTTTGACTTGGTGGGATAGTTGGAAGTTGCCTGGTGCCAGATCTGTTGAATAAGGTAGTTTAGTTTTTTTATAAGCCTGATTTTCTGTTGGAAGGTACTTTATAGCAGCATTAACAAGAATTAAAAGAAGACTCCCAAAGATGTTTAAGGTGGAAAGAATGGTAAAATAATTGTGTTCAAAGTAAAGGAGAATATTTTTATATGGACTAATGCAAATGTGTCTTTTGCTGTATTACGTTTCCTAAATTTAAGCATTTACTATGTTTTCCAACTACATTTCTTGTGTGCAAATAGCAGTCAAGATTGGAAAGACTATAGGGGGAAAAGAATGACTCAAACTCAGATCCTGTCCTCAAAGAATTCTGTCTTCAAGGATGTGCACGTTGACAACGACACTGTAATTACTACATTCAAACTGTGGTTGACCCTCCATATCTGGGAATTGCATATCTCTGATTCAGTCAATTTAGGATGAAAAAAAATTTTTAAATCATGTTAGCAGTAAATATTTTTCTGTCATTATTCCCTAAGTAATACAGCATAACATTTATTTAGCATTGGCATTGTATAAGATATTACAGGTAACCTAGAGCTAATTTAAAATATAGGACTGGGTATATATGGGTTATATGTAAATATTCGGCCTTTTTAAAATAAAGAACTTAACATTGTGGGTTCTGGGGTATCTGGGGTAGAATTGGATGTGTTCTGAAACCAGTTCATCATGGATTCAGAGAAACAGCAGTATAATTCACCTCACATCCTTAATACACAGTTGTATTATGATAGACTCCTTTGAGGAATGACGCAATTCCTTCACGTTTCCATTTTCCAAATAATTCCTCATTTCCTCTAGCATCCCCTTTCTTTGGTTTTGTTTGCTGTGATCTTTGAGTAGGTTTAAATGCACGACTCACAATGGGTGGAGCCTGGGTATCGAACACTCACAAGATGAAGCGTCTCCACGCTGCCTGCTATGGCATAAGACCAAAAAGACAGGAAGTGTGCCATGTATTTGATAGTTAAACAGTTTTTGCTACCCATAGCTGATACTGAATTATATTGGACCAGTTAATGGTTAAATTTAGTGGCCATCAAATTAAATGATTTGCATTGCAGGCATGCTTTTAGCCATTTTATTGCGCTGGCAGTCCTGAGAAGTGGAGATTATCACAGATAGCTGGATATTATCACTGATGCTGGAGGAAAGGAGGAGTGGGCAAGTGTGCAGGTGAGGATACCTGGTGTCACTCCTGGCTGCAGCACTGAAGAACAGGGAGCAGCATAAGTGTGATTAATATGGAAACATAAAGCAGCTGTTACAAAAAGGAAGACCTGGGAAACTGGTATCTACTGAGATCTACTGCCCCCATCTACTCCAAGTGTGAACCTGTTATACCGAGAACTCCATGGGTAGTATGAACCTATTATTATCTGCATCAGAGGGCTGTGAGGCATGAAGGAGAAATCTCAAGTGTTTAGCACAATGTCCTCAGTCATTATCAGCTATTCCTTTGCTTCTTCCCCTTCCTCCTGTCTTCCTCTCCTCATCTCCTTTTCCTTCTTTCTCTGCCTCTCCATCCCTATCTTCCTCCTTCCTCTGTCTCTTTCCTTCCTTCTCTCCTCCGTCCCTCAAAGGCTACATGCAGACTTCCTTCTCTACTGAACAGGTTGTCTAAGTCTGATCCAACAATATTGATATCTTACCAAAAATTCAAATCGTCAGTCCCTACCCTGACCTGTCAAATCATAAACGCTGGGACGTTGACCCAGTAATCTGTGATTTCATGAGTCTTCTAGATGATTGGGATGCCCACTTGAGAATGCAGACCACTGTTCAAATGGAATACAGTGGAGTCTTTTTAGCAAGGAAGTGATAGTTAAATCTCATGAGTGATTTCATGGTGGTTCCGGGGGATTGGCAAATGTAGCAGAGACTTCCCAGCTATCAGTTAAAGTCCTGGGGATGAGGTGCAGCTGTGGAGAAATGGAGGCTGGGGAGAGAGCTGGGAAGAGTGACAAGCTCCCCCCCATCCTTCCTTTCTCTGTTTTGGGCCCAACCAACTGGTACAAGGGAGAGGGTGAAAGTCCCTTGAAAGGGTGGGAGCCTAATCATAGCAAACTTTGTCGTACAAAGGGACAAGCTCAGTAGGGAGCGAGGGCAGCATCGAAATCCACGGACCTATAGGTAACCAAGGCTCACTTCTCAGGAGAGGCAAACTTGCCCCCAGCCACGGTGGGCAGGTTCTGGAATTATGTAGAATTAAGGCTAAAGATAATACGTTTCATTCTTCCAGCTAACAGACCTTGCTTAGACAGGGCCTCAGATGATTGTTAGATTAACGCTAATGCTTTGGCAAAGTGTAATCAGCTTCAGTTCCAAATATCCATGGTCTGCTGCTCTGCAGGCCCATTGCCCTGTGCTCTTGTCTGACAAATTCAGAGGCATCCTGGAGAGGTATTTTCTACTTCGTTTTAGAATTATTTTTTAAGGCCAACAACAGGCCATGACCATGCCATTCGGGTCTGGTGGCAGCTGCTTGAAGCCCCTGGGATTGTCCACTTGTCTGTAGACTGTCTGAGAGCACTGGGCTGGAAATCAGAAATACGCTCTAGTGTAGGAGTCCCCTGTAGTCAGGGCTGATGCTTTCCAGAGTGTTCTCTGTAGAAAGTTCAGGGGAGGAAACCACAGAATAATATAACTGGGAGGACCTCTGAGACATCATTTGGCCTCACCTCCTGTGGAGACCCCAGGACAGAGAAAACATGAAAAAAACAAAACAAAAACACCTCTGCCCCGACTCTCTCTCCTCTTGCTGACACATTGTATAATTCCAGTACTGTCTCCCATGTCAGCAGAGGAAGTTAGGATCCAAGATCCAGCGGAACTTTCCTCTGCCCTCTCTCATTTACCGTCTCATGGGGCCTGCTCCACAGTTCGGGAGTGCAAGCCTACATCAAAAAGATGTGGGTGGAAATTCAACCGCACCGCTGTGATTAGAGATGAAACCAAGTAGAACTTCTGAGTGTCTTGTTGTTATTGAGTTGAAATTAGAGCCTGAAAGTGTGAATGAGTTCAACAAATATTTATTAAGCCCTAATTGGAGTGTTTCTAAAATGTCAAATGAAAGAATCACCTGAACGGCCTTTGTAAAATGCAGGTTCCAGTAGATCACCCCTGAATTTCTAATTCTCGATTTTTAATAATCATCCTCAAGTGATGTTAGGGCTAACATTCTACAAAGCATGTGTTGAGTAATTGTGTCACAGGAAAAGGACAAATATTTTGTGAGTAGTTACTAAGTTCTGTCTCTAGACTGTATGCGTCCTTTATCAACAGGTAATTTAGACTCATGGATTTTAATACTTGCCCATATGCCAGAAACCCCAAATCTTAAGCCCAGGCAATTCTTCCTGACTCTAGAGGCACATATAGCTCTGCAGCCCCATGCAGACGTCGGCATTCACTCCTATGTACTCGTCTTTAGGCACTCCCTATCCCAGGGCACAGCTAGTGTAGCTCTCTTATTATTCAAATAAAAAACTTTGGAGAGTCTCTGACACCTATCTTTCTCCCACACTCCTCATCTAGTCAGTTAGAAAATCCTTTAAGCATGCATCTTCAAATTCTAGAATCTGTGTTCCTGGACTCCTAACCCTGTCTCAGCCATCATCATCTTTCGTGATCTAAAGCCAGTTGTCTTTTGATTGGTTATGTCCCTGCTCCTCTACTGCCTGATTTCAAGATAGTAGACACAGAAGTTTTCTCTCTATGAATATTTATCAATAGTATTTCTCGCTGTATATCTCTATCTCTATTACCTATAATCTACCTGTCATCTATCTATCTGTGTCTCCCACTTCTCTTCATAGTAAAAGCCAAAAGACTTCAGTGTGACTGGAGTCCTATGGCAAGTGACTAGCAAAGCCTCTCTGGCCTCCTGTTCCTTGCTTTGTTCCATCCCATGGCTCCTGGATCCTCCCGCACTATCTTCAGCATGGCTGCGCTTAGACCCTTATACTAGTGTTTGCTTTGGAATGCCCTTCCCCATATAGCCACAAGGCTCACTCGTTCATCTTTTTCATTTCCTTGAGGCTTTGTGGAAATGTATGTTTGTTGCCTGCGCTAGGTTTTACCTTTGGTGTTATTTCTAGTATTGTAATGTATGACCTTGAGTCCTACCCATCCGGCAAGTCTGAATCTCTTTACCTCCCAAACTCTGTTATTTTTTCTATAACATTTATTCCTGTCCAGCAATAGTAAAGCTTACCATCTTGTGTTTATTATCTCTCTTCTCCCACTGGAATGTGAACTTCATCAGTGTAAGGATCGTTGTCTGTTTTGTTTATACATCAAAAACATCCAAAACAGTGCCAGATACATAGCAGATGATCCATCAATATTTGTTGAATAAGCAAACGTGTGATATAGTTCTCAGAAATTTTTAAATGAGAAAGCTTTGAGCAATATTACTTCTTTAAGGCATCGCAATTCTTTTATTCTTATTTTGCAAATGAGAAGAAAGCAGCTGGTTGGCAAATAACCTGTAACACGATCAAGAGCAAATATTTAATTACAAATCAGTAGAACATGGTCCTAATGTACATGAATCTGAAATCCCCCCTTTTCCTACTTCACTATGTACAAAATGTACTAGGTATTAACTATACTACTATGTAGAAGATGAAAAATAAAGGCAGCTCCTTTCTCACACCAGGGTTCTCATTGTTAGAGAAGACAGACATACAGAGAAATATAATTATCCTACATCATGTATATAGTCTGTTACTGTAGTAAATGTGTAGAAAGTTAAACATACCCCCAAAAAGATTGTGATATATATCATAAGCTTTTTAGGAAAGAGAGTTGATCACTGCATGAAAAGAGTTTGAATTTGTAGAAGGGAACAAGAACCTTTGAAAATGTAAGTAGTCTTTGATCAGTTACTAATTGATGGGTAGGATTTAACAGGCAGTGAGACTGTATTTCAGTAAGAACAAAGGAAATAGAAAGTGAAGATTAGTTGTGCCTATGGCATTTTCTAGAAACACCGTATGTAAAGTGGTGTAAAGGCAGCAACAGACTGGGTAAATTTCTTGTACAATTTTTTTGAGTCTATTGAAAGCTTTTGTCAATATGAGGAATGCCCCTTACAAGAATCATTCTGGTGGGACACATGCTCACTTATTTAATAATAGAAGTGTTTATTAAATGCTTGTTATGTGTTTGGTGAAGGAGTTAAAATAGAAAGCATGATAAGAAAGCTTCTGTTCCTCAGAGCTGATAATCCGGCAGAGATTAGGCAATCAGATGCAATCCAGGGAGATGCGCACTGTAAGAGGAGCTAGAGTGCCCAGGGCAGAAGAGACTGATGTGGTTGGGCAAAGATACCAGAGAAGATGAAGGAGAAAATGATGCTTGAGCCAAGCCTGCATGGTTGTGTAGACATTATAAAGCAGATAAGGAGAGTACAAAGAATTTCAAAGGCGAGGGAGCGACAGCGCAGCTCAGAAGGGACCAGTGCTGCTAGTTGAGCCCACTGTGCCCAGGAGTTCGACGAAGCTGGAGTATAGATTTAAAAGGGGAAATTGAGAGGGGTGATATGGGAAGAGTGACTGGAGGTCAGTTCTTGAAGCTCTTTATAGGAGGCCAAGAGTGTCAATTTCATCAGAAGACAAGGTTGTCATGATGGTATTTATGCAAGGAAAGTATATTTTCAAATTTGCTCTTTTGAAGTTTAATTTTACTGCAGAGACTGGAATGGGTTGAAAGGATCTAAGATGAGAAGGAAGGAGATTTATGCAGGGATTGTAGCAATAATCCAGTCAGGTGGAGGTGGAATGCAATGGATGGGTGGGAGTTTCAGCACTAGGGATTGACAGGATGTTCTGGGCAGAGAAGAGCTGGGGTCACAGGTGACCTGCAGGTTTCTAACCGGTGCAAATAGGTCATGGTAGAGTCAGTTACTGACGGCTGGGTAGACAGCACTTATGTTACACATACAAACACATACACACACAGATGTTAGTATTTTTAGATGCAGTCAGGGAGCTATTGTAGTCGAGGCAAGAGACATAACAATTGTAGCAGTGGAAGTCAGATGATTACCCTTACATCAAATTTATGATCATTATAATAATATTGGTAAGAAGCCACATAGATTTAGATAGTGAAAATTGTACAATTTTTATGATCTGTTTATACTTTTCTAGATCATCATTGGTAGATTGTCTGGATGGTGAATTATTGACTAAATGCCTCATTTATTTAGTTGATATTTGTACAAGAGAGCTTTTAATCCACTTTCTAAATAAAATAAATTTTGTTTTTTCCATGAAATATTAACCATCATGTCTTCATTATTTCACTTACTTAATATAAAGAATGAGTATGCGACTTAAGCTTGTTTATAAGCCACAGTACAAAAGAAGCTGCTGCCTACACCTGAGAATTCTTTTTTTGGAAATGCAGTAATGTGGGAAGCATTTAACTGTAAAGGCTTAAAAAGTAAGCAGAGGCTGGAGAAAGCCATTTGTGGCTCATGTACAGGAAGGATGGATTAACTTCGATTTAAGTTGATTCTTCAGGGAGCATCTATCTCCAAGCCCTTTGCTAAGTGCCCATAGTGTATGCTACTATTCATCTAAGTTGCTCATTGCATCTGCAGAGAAAAAGCTTAATCGTAGATTTTAAAACATTATTCTTTAAAAATCTTAAACTTAAGTTTTACTTTTGAAAGTACCAGCTTATTAAATAACTTCAAAGTACCCAATCAAAGCAGTAACTGACATAGTGGCATACCTCCTGGATCTCAGAAAGCCAAGCAGCCGGAACCTCTAGCATCTCTATACTCTTGGGTGGCATTGGCAGCACTGGAAATGATTTGGCTCATGGGAAAATTTAGCTGGTCTAATATATGGACTTGGTTAGATCCTCCTCCCTTCCACCACTTTGAGAGGTAAGTTATTCTCTTTATGTCCTGATTGAGGAGTGTGGTCTATTAATTAATACACACCTCTTTTCATAAGATATATGAAGAATTCCAACTATCTTCTAGACACTGAACTAAGTGAGATATAAACAAAACAGACACCTTGGACACAAAAATTATATTTTGGTGGCAGAGATTTTCTTTTTTGACATTCCTGGTAATTGAGCAACTAGTGTGTTGACTTGCTTATAGTAAGTTCTTTATAAATAAATGTATGCATGAAAGAGTAACAATAAATAAATGATGTAGAAACTGCTCAGCTTTATATCTCTGATTCCCTATAGAGATATCTGCATTAGAGAAGTATATTTTTCATATGAAAAACAATACCTGAAGAAACATTTTTTTATTTCCCTCATTTTTTACGTTTGCAAAACACCGTGACGTTTTCAGGCTAAAGTTCAGATGAGGATGGGAGTTGACCTTGGAGCTCTCACACTGAGCTACATTGCTGGACCATTTTTATTTTGCATTTTGAGACAAGGTCTTGCCAAGTTGATAAGTTGCTCAGGTAGGGCTCAAATTTTTGTTTCTCCAGCCTCAGCCTCCCAGTGTCCTGGGAGTATAGACAGTGCCATCAAACCCAGCTAAAGGTTAAGTATCTTACCACTTAATTTGTCAATTAAATTTCATGGTTTTAAAATTTCACTGAAGAGTGGTAGGCAGTCACTGTCCCACATGGGAATCTCTTTTCTTAGTTGCCTTCTCTCAGATGCACCATGAAAGGTCTCTAGTGCTTTCCACTTTCTAAAATCAGCTTCTAAGAAATCATCTATAATTTTTTATTAAATCAAAAACAATTCATTATCCTCCCAGTGGCATTTACAGTTGAAGGTTATCACTGTAAACAAAACAATTTGTAACTTGATGAAATGATATGTCCTTTAGAGTTTTGGGTAGAAATCTTGGGAGGTGAGGTAGAAGATCCTGCCCATCATTCTGTAACCAGATGACACAGGAAGCACCTTTGGGGTTCATAAGATCCATTCCCTGAATAAGCTTTATATTGAGAATCCATACAGCCACACATTCCTTCAGTACTTGACCTGTGAAGTTCTTGGAGCCAAGATGGAGTTACAAAATGACAGAGATAATGGTTCAGAAAAAAGATGTAATGTAAATGAACTGGAAAGAATGAAGTCAGTAGATGGAAGACCAAGTGGATCGGAACACCCAGGACTGCCAGGGAGACTTGCTAGGCTCTGGTGCCCTCAAAAAGGCAGAAGAGTTGTACGTGACTATGGACCAGCATGTGGGATTCCAAATTTGGAAAATGATGTTGGGAAGTATTTTAGAGCTCTAAGCAGAACGGAAGTACGAAGAGTTAGGGAGCAAGAGGACAGCAACACGCCATGCTCTTTTCTCATCTCTTGTGGTGCTGTTTCTCCTCACGATTCCAAGCTCCACTTCCCGGTGACCCTCTTTCAGCTTTGGACTATCTGCATGTGCCTTTTCCCCCCCTTTTGTTCCCCATTTACATAGGACAGACTTTATGTGAGGAAGTTTGAGGCAAGTGATCTATTTGCAGTGGATTGGCTACATTTGTGGCAAGTGCCTATAACTTGGTCAAAACTATCATCCATCCATGACTGCCCAAAGCTTGGCTCCTGGATAAGGTGGCTTCTGTTCTAAGGGTTCTGGGCTACTGTAGACCTCAAAACGGAAAATCTAGAACATCAGTGAGTTTTTAGAGTATAAGAAGGACTACCTTCTTTGAGTGTTTGCCATGTAGCACCTACTGCTTTATGTATTTTATATTCATCTACCCCTTATAATGACACTTTCAGATAGGTAGCACCGTTGGACTTAACTTTGCATATGAAAAACCGTGGTGCAGAGAAGTGCACAGTAACTTGCTCAGTTGATTCAGACACCATGAGAAGCTGAGATTTGAACTCAGGTGTGGCTCTCAAACCTGTGCATTCCACCATTACATTCTAAAGTTTGCATATAAATTCTATGTTTTCCTTGCTATCGTCTATGGCTATCTACATAAATAAGCAATACAGATTATTTAAATTCCATTGTTTTTTCCAACGAAGATATTACCTGTCTATGTACCTTACGAGATGATTCTTAGGATTAAGTAAAATCTATCCATTTTGATCTATATAGCAAGGTATAGGCGTTTGAAACAGCATTGTAGGTAGCAATAAGAATGATGAAAGTGCAGAGAGATGTTGTTAAATTGTTCACTTTTTGATGCCTTCTTTAAAAATCATATATTTTCCTCTCAAGTGCTCATTATAAGGTAATTATAGTGATTTCTTGCAATTTAACACAATAATTATTTTTCTTTCAAGCCTTGTAAGATTACTGCTGTATCATCCAAAAAATAATATTAATATTGACAAAGGGCAAGTGTCCAGGATCTATATATTTTTCCCCCTCCTATCTTTGATTATGTTTGGGGTAGATTGAGTTGGAACATGCCTGTTAATTAAAATAGTAGGGAAAGAAAAGCATTGGATACAAGGTGCTGTAGGCAACTCGGTAGCAGCCTGTTCTGTTATGCATTGCTTTTTTCCCTTGAGATATTAAAAAATAAATTGCATAATGCACTGCTTATCTTTTGTTACACGTTTTCTTTTGCTGTACTCAGATTTGTACAACATACTTCTGAACAGACGCCATAGTAGAAATCATGAGCCTTTTCTTAAAACTTGGCTTTGCAGAACAAGCAAGAGTATCAGTATGTGTAAGAGGAGGCAATCGGGGATGGAGACTTTTTTTCTCCTTCTAGGTTTCTGTATTAAAGTAGAAGAAACACATTAAATGCCAAAACAGCATTAGCCTCAAGAACATATCAGCTTGCTATGGGATACTTAGAGCTCCATGGTAACAATTATCTGCAGAATTCACAAGATACACTTCTGGAATTAAAAGATGCCTATCGCCTTTTAGGAAAAAAGCATGCACAGATGAAGGGGAATGGGAAGATTTAAGCTAGAATGTTTTTAAAGAACAGGCTTTATCCATAATTAATCCTTTCCTGTGGATGTGTTTATGTCCTTTCACTTTCCCTGTGCATGCCTTTCATCTTGCTTCACACTGCAAAGGCACAGGCTGGTGTGCTGCACGCAGCTGTGGGATTGTATGTGGTTATGAGGTTGAGAATGTATTACATTTCACCTCATAAAGTTGAGTATGTGCTCAGAGTATGCGTAAAAATGAAATTTTCTGTATTTTCTCACTTTGGGGTAAGATCTTCAGAGAAACTAGTAGTCTTCGTTTTAGTTAGATTGACAACCATGTCCTGTTCCTGTCCTCCATCTGCTCATCTTACGTATTTATGTTTGAAGCAACAGCCTGCACTCATAAACAGAAACAAAGGCCAGGAGAAACACAGAAGCAGTCACCTGTAGGCACTGTACAGGTGCAGAAGTTTTGTCATTTTCCAGCAGTCCAGAAATTGTTATAAGAGGCATAAATGAAAGGGGTATTTTGGAGTAGAGAGAATTCTGGAAGATGTGAAGTGAGTAACACCAATGTCTCCTAGTCACAGGAGCAATGAAAGCAATGAACTTTGTCAAAATTATTAATCAACTATAGTTTTTCTTCTGCCCCTGGCTGTGACCCCAGAGGTTTTCTCTGACCTAGTTGCAAGAATCTAACCCACGGCTAGATCACTTCATGAGCCTGTATTTTGTGTTCTATGCCAGCAGCCCTCACCCATTTTTGAGACCAGTGATCCATTTTGTGAAGAGCATTCTCCCAAGGAGGAGGGCAGTGCTTGTTAGGCAGCAGGTTGAAGGAGGATCCTGTTGAAATGGCGAGCAGCAGCAGGAAGGGATCAGGGAGCAAGCTCCGTCTCTTGTCAGATCGGCAGCGGCCTCAGCCTAAGGACAGCGTGCTGCTTTGCGCACAGCTAACCTCCTGCTCACCAGGGCTCTGGATTTAGGGACCATTTTTCTATATGCTAAAGCTGAGAAGTAAATCTAGAACATGTTACAATGATGGATGTATGTCTAGACATGAATCTCTCCCCTGGATGGGGAGATTATCTAATACCTAGTCATTGAGATTTCACTCACTTGGGTACTGATTATTTTTAGGCCTGAGAATCTAATTAAAATGCGGATTACCAAAGCAGGGAACTCTAGAAGCCATTATTTCTTATCTGACTAATAGAAACCAAATCATTCTAGTTATTATGATGATGATAAATTGTGTTGCATTACTACATAGCAAGCTGAATATGAACTCAAGAGGTAATAATGTGTTTCCAGTTCTGAGTCAAGAGAGAGTTGCATATTTTGCTGTACTCCTCATTAAGTACTGATAAAACCCTTAGACTTTAAATATAAAACAGATACAGGGGGAGGTGGAAAGGCAAAGAGAAGTAAGTATGTCAGCTTTGGAGCTGAAGGTGTGAATAAAAATACGGCAACATTTGTTTTCCTTTTGCTTCGTGTATCTCAGAGTATTGTAAGGGCAGACAAGCCAGAATTTCCAATGTGAACAAACAAAAGCCTCCCCCCAGATTTTGTAGCTAACTGAAAGGTCACAAAAGAAGCGCTATAGGAGGACTGAAAGCTTTTAGATGATGGCTTCTTTAATTCAGCCAAACACTGAAAATAGCCGTAATAATGCCTTTTCCACTTATGCTGTCATGACACAGACCAACTAGATTTAAAAGAAGCTTCAGGACACTCCAACATAAACATGTTCCACTTACATTTTTTCTAGTGCACATAGGACATTCCCCAGAATAGATCATGTATTACACCACAGAACACAATTTATCACGCTTAAAAGTATTCAGGAAAATGATACACATTGGAGCAGAGATTAATAAAATAGAAAATGATAGAAGAAGTAAGTGAAATCAAAGTTGATTTCTTGGAAAAGCAAAATTTTAGAGAGACCAACAAAGACAAAAGAAAAAATTCAAATTACTAAAATCAGGAATTAAAGGAGATTCACTACAGACCTTAGGGAAATCCGAAAGAAATGTAAAGAAATACTATGATACTATAATACTACACTATTCTAAAAATTATTTAAATGAATAAATTTCCTCAAAGACAAATAATATTGAAATTGAATGGAGATTAGAAAATTTGAATACCTATAATGACCTATAATGAGTGAAGAGATTGAAAATCACATAAAAATATTTCCACAAAAATTGCTAGGTTCACATGGCTTTACTGGTGAAATCGACACAAACTTAAAGGAAAATTAACACTAATTTTTAAGAAATTTTTTCAAAAGTGTAAGAGGAGGGAACATTTTTACCCATTCAGAGACCAGTGTTACTCTGATACCAAAACCAGATTATCACAAGAACAGAAAACTACGGTTCACATCTTTTATGAGTATGAATGTAGAAATTCTCAACATAGTACTGACAAACTGAATCCAAAAGCCACAGAAAAAAATGTTGCACATGATATTTAGTTGGGATCTACCCCTGGAATGCAAGGCTGGCACAATATCTGAACATTAACTAATGTAAGATATTGATAAGTGGGTTAAAATAAAAAAGCACTTCTCAATAGATGCAGAAACAATTGACAGCATTTCACACACTCGTGTGATTAAAAATACTAGGGATCAGTCTGATGAAGATTATGAATGAAAAATCTACAGCCAATACTTCTCGGTAAACATCGGGTACTTTCTCCTTAAGCTCAGGAAAAAATGCAACTATGAAATATGTAAACTTCACCAGTTGTATTTGAAATGCTCAGTAGCATTGACCATTTGAAATGCAATTCAAACCCCAGTAAAATATCACTTCACGCCACTGGAATGACATTCTTTGAAAGGACAGAGATTCCACTGGAGATTCCACTTCTAGTTACATATGTGAGAGAAGTGAAAACATAAATGTGTACAAAATTTGTACACAAATGTTCATAGCAACCTTATTCCTAGTGGCCTCCAAATAATAGGTATCCATCAACTGATGAGTGAAAAAATAACATGAGGTGATGTTTGCGTAAGTTTGTGAATATATTAAGAGCCATTGATTGGACACACTACATGAGTGAATTTGATGGCATGTGAATTATATCTCAATAGCTGTTGAAATAAGAAGCAAGAATTTGGGTGAATCCCACACAGATCGAACCCAAAAGAATCCATGTCAAGATACATCACAAATTTCAGAAACTGAGTTTTTCAAGACAGAAAAACTTAAAAGTAATGATAGAAAAATACGATTTTTGAAAAGAAAGCTCAAACAGCACTGGCCATCATCATAAATGATAAAAGCTGTGAATAACACACAACTTTTTATGTGCTGAAGAAGTAAAGAACCCTCGACTCCAAACTCTATGTGTCATAGAATTGTTGGTCAGGAATGAAGTGGAAATAAAGACTTTATGAAATGCAGGAAAAGGCAAATAATTTCTACCAGCCGACCTAACAAATGGATAGAGGAAGTTTTTGAAAGAGAAAAGATGTCTTGGGGCATCAGAAAGGAAGAAGGAAGAATGGATATAGCAAAAATGCAGCCTATTACAGTGATTACTTTGATTTTCCTCCAGAGATTTCAAATGTGTATGATAGTCTAAGCAGAAAAGTATGATATTGCCTTCCACACAATGTGTGTAAGGGAAATATTTAAGATAAGTTTGCTATAAATGGAAAAAAGTGGAAGAGACTGAGGAGGGGCTTAAAGAGATGTTTTCAGTTGAGTAAAATGTCAACAGTGAATTTCTTGTGGTGCTGGAATAGTTCTGTATGCTGATTTTATTATGTTGCTTTCAAGAATCTAAACACTGGTAAGATGGTATAGAATGTTTCACATACATTTGTTAATATCAGCTTTCTGACACTGATATTTTATCACAGTTACACAAATCTCACCACTGGGGCAAATTGGGTGGAATATACATGGGGCTGTTTTCTAGCAAATTTGAAGCTTTTTTGTAAATCTATAATTACTTAATATTAACATTTAGATAGTGGTGATGACTCAATGACTAGAGAAGCACTTGGGGAGGGAAGAGAGAGGGAGGGAGAGAGGAAGAAGAACAGGTGGACAAGTAGGAGCAGCAGCAGCAACCACAGGAATGGGGAGAGGAGAGATGGGACGGGAGGGGCATATTGAGCGGAAAGACGCAGAATGGAAAAGTAGACAGGTGTGTACGGCAAAGGTAAATTTAGCCCATTTCTCAACGTGGTTTATGGGCGTCTTCACAGGTAGGATATGTTTCCATAATTAGTTCCTCTTATTTTGTGTCATTATCTTCCAAGAACAACTCCAAGCTACCTTCTGAGACTATCATAGTTAATAACACAAATCAAAGAATGAGTTTGATCTGTTCTGTCGTGAGGACCGCCTCCTCACCTTTCCTTCTGCTCCCCTTGTTAGGTGCATGCTGCAGTCCTGTGGTTTTGTTTTCCACTTAACGTGTATTGTGGATCATTAGCTTCACCCTTCAGGACTTTATCCATTGGCAGAAAGACTAAAAAAGTAAGCGAATTAAGCATGTATTTGCTAAGTACAATCCATGTACAATGGGCCGTCAGTTTGGAAAGTAGAAGCCTAAATAGGATTCTTGAAAGAATGAACTAGTAAAGAGTGTTGTACATATTTCAACACGTTCTGGCAAGACACTAAACTAAAAATATAAAATACAATAACCTTCAAAACCAGAGAATCTAACTAAAGTTGAATCAGATAAAATGTAGCATTACTTGCTGGCAAAACGAAAAGCAATAGTTAAGATAAGGGGAAGGGTTCAAATGAAGAAGCAGATGAACAGTCTAGTTTTTGTTCTATTCTAAGAAAAGATGTCTGAGAAATATAATAATCTGTAAAGCTCCCTATATTCAATAAATTACATTACATTCAAGCTGTTATGATGAATAGCAAATGCTTCCTCGAGTTCTGCACCTTTGAGCAAAGTGGCAGATTGATATATCTGAGGGGGAGCAAGTGGGTGTGAAGGTAAAAATATAGAAAGTGTCATGGATTTTCATTGAATTTATTGTAATAAGTAGATAAAACTAGATGTGGAGAAGGAACTGAACATATCAGACTAAATGATTGGTCTATCAAGGTCTCTGTGAATAAATACAAGAGGTACTTAATGAACCTCAAAAAGATGACTATGAGACTTTCAAGTTTTTATACTTCCATTTTGCAAGGGTAATTTAATAATATTTAAGACTAGATCATAGAATTTTATTTAGGTAGCATACAGACAATATGGTTGTAATAAGCCCTCATACTGTAGGATCTAAGTATACGCTGTAGGATTATGAAGCCAGAAAGTAATATATTTTAGGAGTCCTGTTATTTTCTAGGGAGTAAAGATCCTGGATAATTATATTGTAATTCTCTCTTCCCCTCCACAAAATGTCAAAATGCTGGAAAAAATCCAACTAGAAAAAATTTTAAAATGAAAAGAAGAACAGGCAATAGCCTTCCCCATTCATTTGGTTACGGCAGAGGCAAGGAAGTTGTGAATTGAATGTGTAATAAGAGCCTTCAGTTATTTTAGAAAATGTTGGTTGGTGGGCAGAGGTGCCAGCTCCCCACCGACGGCCTCTGTGACTCACTGCCCCCTCTCTGTCAGCCCTGGGAGCAGGGACGGGTGCTGGGTGAGGGCCTCATGCCACATTCAATTATTAGCTGAATAGTTTGGCTAGAAGTCTGGCTGGTGGATCTGTGTCCAGCAGCACTGATATCCTGATGGTATTAGGCAAGGTAAAGCTCGAACCAAGTGGCACATAAAGGATGCTACCATATCTTGATAGTAGACATACAGGTCACGGTATCATCTTTATTCATAAGCCCCAGCATCATCGTCACACTGTATTGGGGATCAGAAATTAAGAACTGGGCAGCTTTCTTCTATTGTAAATTAAAGCAAACAAAACAACACAAAAATCTTTCTCTGCAATGTGTATACCATTCTGCATCCTCAAAAAGCTGTTGGGATCTAAGATTAATTGTGTAGGTAAGAGGGAAGAATATACAAGTGCTATTTTTTATTTAAAATGTATTTTCTATGAATAATTATCAGTATTAGTGATGATATTTGTGTGTGAAATAAATAGATCAATTTAAAGGTGCAATAAGATTAATTTTATTCACTTAAAAATCTGCTCTTCATTGAGATATATATTAATAAGAGTAGAAACATAAAAACTTTCTTGTTTTTCTGGAAGGGGAAACAAGCCCAATTTTTGTGCTCAGGTACAGGAGCATGCTTCATACGTTGAATGTGTTTAACACACTCCTATTATTATTTTAAAGAAACAAAACAAGACATCATGTTTTCACAAAATAAATAGTAAATTGCATAGTTAGGGGATGACAGGATTTTCAAATAGCTTTCCTTTGGAAATAAGTGTAAATACTTAGGAGTTGGAAAAAAAAAGTATAGGTGTGCCCTGTCTCTTCCCCCATTTTTCCGGTGTTAACACCTCATACAACTCTGTTACAAGATCAAAACCACAAATTGATCCTGGTGCAGTCACTCAGCTTATTCAGTTTTCCCAGTTACCTATGCGTGTGTGTGTGTGTGTGTGTGTGTAGCTCTCTATAAGCCTATCACACACATGGTCTTATGTAACCAGCATCATGTCCCAGGTAGTCAGCTGTTCTGTCCTAAGGTTTGTGATAAGAATTTTGATGGTAGACTTTATGCAGTTGACCCTATACAACTACAGAGAAGTAAATACAAAATTTATATGATCATTGATATAAAAATAGAAAATATCACTCTTTTCAGTTTCTCTCTTGAAAAATTTCTTTATGTAGAATTGTCACATCGAAGTGATCCCACAAAAATGTTTGTGCAAGTGTTTGTGGCTGTGGCCATCTGCCCAACCCTATTGGCAAGTCTGCTGAACAGTGGCAGCACAAAGAGGATTAAAAGCATCACAACAATTTATGAAGACAGATAAGGGATTGTTTGTTTTGGAGAGGTGGCCCTGAAGTCTTGTGTGCTGCCCCTCTCGCATGTACAAAGAACCCCAAGACATTCAGGGGCCCTGAGAAACGTTCAACCTCTACTTCTGAGTAAACTTACTCTCATCCTTGTAGCAGTGTTTGAGAATAGCTCCTAATCCACAGTTAGCCCCAAATATATATTAGCTATTATTTTTTACGTATTTCTCAAAGCATTGCTTTTTTCACCCTAATTATTTTTATTGTTATGCATTCTAGATACATAATAATTACATTCAACTTGAGGAGTTGGTACAGAGGTATGTTGCACCTAGGACGGTTTCACTTTCCTTCTCCCTTCCCATTCTCTTACCCCCACAGGTCCCCTTTGCTTCTCTACAAAATCAATCTTTCTATTTTCTTTCATCACTCCTTTTTCTTTTACTTTTTATACTTTAGTGTTCTCATATTAGAGAAGCCATGTGATATTTAACATTCTGTATTTGATCCATTCTGCTAAGCGTGATAATCTCAAAGTGGATCCATTTTCCTATCAATGCCTCAAATTTGTCTTTCTTTAGGGTAGAGTAGTATTGCATCATGTATGTGCACTGCATCTTCTCTATTCATCTGTCCATGGGCATGTTGAATGCCTTTATGATTTAGCTACTGTGAGTTGTGCTGCTATAAACATAAATGTTCATGTGATGCTCTTGAATGATATGTTTAACTCTTTTGGGAAGATACCTAGGAGAGGTGCATTTGGATCTAATTGTGTGTATCTGTTTTCAGTGGTTTGAGAAATCTACATACTGTTTTCCATAATGGTTGTGTCAATTTATAGTCCCTCCAACTATAATTGTAGAAGAGTTCTGTCTTCTCCACAGACTGGGCAGCTGTCATGGTTGGATCTGGAATATCTCCCCAAAGCCTCATGTATTTGGACGGAGTAAGATACTTGTGGAACTGTGTGCTGTCGGGAGGTGGGGACTGGCTGGAATGGACTGATGCTTGGGGCTTGACCTGGAGGGATTGTGTCAACCTGTTGAGATTAGGGGGAGCCCAGGCAGAGCTTCTCAGGTGTGTGTTACTGACTTGTGGTTGAGAAAGTGAATTAGGGGCACCGATGCTCGTTGTGACGTGCCCAACTGGCGGTTTGTTCAAAGTAAAGGAAGAAAGAAGAAACATTGTTACAGATTTTCTTAGAAATGCTCTGGCCTTTGCCTTAGTTTCCAGACATCAACCGGTTCCTGCTTCAACTGGCTTTCTGTCTTCCATTTTATGAGGAGCTTTTCTTTGACTGGACTTCTGCTACGTGCTTCCACCATTATTAGATGCTCATGAATGGACTGTGAGAGACCTTCTGAAACGCTGAACTAAAATCTTTTCTCTCTAAAGTTGTGGATGTTGGGTATTCTGTCCTAGCAACGAACAAGTGAGTAAAACACCAGCATTTGTTGTTCTTGCTAAAAAGCTCTTCTAATACTGTTTCTTAAAGCATAATATCACAGAAAATTTACCAGACATCTCTTCTTTTGGGCAACAACATAATTTTTATATGATACTAGTTTATATTCCATTCATATCTCCATATAAGGAGAGACCTGGTTTTTGAAATTCCTTTTCTTTGGCTGAAGTTTATAGGGCACAGAGGAGGAGCTACCTTTGCTCCTTTGCTGGAAGAGCCAAAGCTCATTGAGGAGGGGATCGTGGGTGTCCCGTGAGTAAAGGGATGCTCAGAATACCCTGGAAGGCAGTAGGCGAAAAGAGTACAGCATGGACAGATCTCCTGAAACGGTAGAGGTCTAGGTCTTTGTATAAGATCTGAGGCAGACCTCAGAGAGTCAGACAACCCAAACAAAAATGCATTCACCAGCTCCAAAATGCAGTCCTCCAAAACTCGGTAAAGAATAGGGCCTAGGGAGAAGACATTGGAGCAGAGAACTTCAAGAGATACTGTACCTCTCAGACTTCAGAGCAATCCAAGGAGGAAAAGGAAATCACAATAAAATTTCCTGGTGGATGACTGTCTGTCATGTGATGTACCTAGTAGAAAAATATTCTTTAGTTGTACATTGAGAAGCCTGATTGAGATTCAAACTTGTCTTAGTGAATTAGTTGTTTCCCTTTCTCTGCCTCAGGCTATACAAAGCAGAAACCTTGTACAAAGTGGCTTGCCTCTGCACCCCCAGTGTCTGGAAGAGATCTGGCACACAGTGGAGACCCTGCACCTATCTGATGAAAGACGGTTGAGACCAGGCCATAATGACCATATTGAGGGAATTGCTCCTTATGGTGGGATGAAATTTTTCATCAAATTCTTGCCTTAGAGACTTCCCAATCATCAAAAATCTCTAGGAGTAGATAGAGTATGGAATTCTACCAAAGGCTTAGATTTAGCTAAAATTGTAGTTTCATATTGAAACAATTTTCATAAGCTATTTCTAAAAAACGAGTCTGGTTGCCCCCACTAGCAGTGTTTCTACTGCAATCTCTAGGTGGGGTTAATGTTCCAGTAGGTTATGGGGCTATCATGATGAGTAAATCGGGAACCATCTGCTGCTTATTTCCATCATTATCTCCATGACACATACCTACCAAATGGAGCATCAAACACCCAGTTGAGCCAGTGAAAAGTGGGTGCTCATTAAATAGAAATGAAAAGTGAGGTGACAGTTTAAAGTGAGGGTTGAGGAATTGGAGAGGTTGAGGTGGGAATCCTGGCTCTGACATTTACTTGATGTATGACTAAGGGCCTATTACTTGGCTTTCGGTGTCTCAGTTTCCTCTTCTGTAATTTTGGGATAATGATAATTGTGCCTACATCTTATAGTTTCATGAGGCCTAAATGAACTAATGGAAGTAATGCTTGACTCATGCCTGCCACAGAATAATGCCTCTCAAGTGTCAGCTACTTTGTTTTTATTTAGTACCTCTTACATGTACAGTCACTGAAGGGCCAAGAGCAGTTCCTCATCCATAGGAAGTCCCAAATACGTATTTGTTGTTATTTGTTACATATTTCATTGACAGGAGGTGTCTCCTCTCACTAAAAGTATATTTTATAATGTGTTTTTTAAATCTGGACAAAGTTGGCTTTATTGGCTGAAGAGACTGAAATGTTACAGTTTCATATCATCCTTTAGTTTCCGTAAGTCTCTGTGTTCATTGTAGCGTAAATACTTCCTTTGTTGGCCGAGGTGCTAAAGTGAAATTGCTGCTGCACAAACTAAGTCTCGGCTGCACCCGAGACTTAGCAAGCGTTGTGGGATACTGTCATAACTGAGAGCAAGGGTAGCCTTTCCATACAGGTGACATTTTGCTTTTAAAAATAAGTATGCGACTTGATAACCCAGATGACATGAACAGTGTCTTGTAGTGATGTCCATGGATTTCTATTCCACTCACCTTTCCCTTTATTTTCCTGTAATTATTATGTTATGAGTGTAGGTTGCGAGATGTAATGATTGCATTCAACCTTAGGGAACTGGTGCGTGTGCATACGGACCATCCGTTTTTATTTGCTCTTCCATTTCGCTTTTCTGGAAGCAGGAAGCTGCACCCCTAATGGGTTTGCTGGATCCCTGTGGGGAGAAACACGGAACCCCATTTGCCCATCTTTACATTTCCCTGCTTAGGGCGTCTCTCCAGGCACGAGAGTTCTGAGCTGCAAGAAAAGAGGCCCACAAAGATGGCAGAGGGAGCGGTTTGCTAGATCACCACTTGACATTTCCTAAAATGCAATATTCTAACAACTCCCTTGTGCACAAGTTATTCTTTGTCAATATTTTATTCTTATTCTCTTTAAAAATATACAGAAATTCAGATACTGATAGCACCTCAAAATATGTTATTTAATGCTTCTATATAATTTTATTAACCTACACCATTCAATATTACTACTTTTCTCCCTGTATACAATACTGCTGAATTTGAGTGACAAAATTGAATGCAATTTTTAAAATTCTAAGCATTATGTTATTTTTAATAGCTACTTGGTGTTTTGAATTTTTGTGGTTACTTTTCTAAAAATGTTAAAACCACAATTTTCATGTGATATTAATAGTGTACTTGTGTGTGTGTGTGTGTGTGTGTGTGTGTGTGTGTGTGTGTGTGTGTTTGTGTGTTGCATGAGACTGATCTGTATCATTTCCTTACTTTATTCCTGAGACCACAGTGTTATGATGCAACTAGGATCATTTTTGGTGCAGAGAACAATAAGGTAATTAAATAAGAGTTAGTGGCAAAAAATGAAAACAAAAACAACATAAAAAACCTTTGGAAATAGTACACCTATAACAGTATATATCAATGATATGAATGGCCAGATAAAGTTATTCCTCCAGCTCACACAGTACATATTGGAGTTTGAACATAGATCTATCTAAACGTCAAATCACTCTCTCTACACTATTTTTCCAGTATAGATATGTATTTCCTTTTATTTTCAAAGAAAAGACAGGTAAGAAGGTCAAACTAATTTTGGTGTCTCTAGATCATAAGATTTAGCTTCAAAAACGCCCATGTCTTTCTTTATAAAATGAAAATCAAAAGAAAACTATGGAGGAAAGTTTTATCATTTTCCAAAAGTAAAGTGAGTATGTTGGTGAATGCCTAGAATCCCAACATTTTGGAAGGCAAGAGGATTGCCAGTTTAAGGTCTGCCTCAGTGAGACCCATCTCAAAAAAACTAAAGAAAACAAACAAAAACCCAACAAAACCTAAAGCTGGAGATCTAGCTCAGTGAGAAAGCTCTGGCCTTGATCTCCAGCACTGACAAGCCTATAAAAGCAAACCTCATCCACTCTAATCCAGGTTAACTAAGGCTATTGTGACAGAAGTATTTATCTCAGAAACTGCCTGAATTTATAGAGATGATTATACATATAGCATTGTCAATAAGACATAAAGATTGGCATAATATTTTTCTTTTTATAAATATCAAAATTGTCCTTCATATTTTTTGTACTGTGCAGAAACACCCTATGATATCATGAATTATTTCCAGGGGAGAAGTAATAGGTGCCACATGGCCTGAGTGTCCTGGGAAGGTGTGGTAGAGTATTTTTCATCCAGAGAACACTTTTGGCTCTTAGACCAGGATTGGTGTCTGAGTCATAGACCATAGAGTCCAGTGCACCTATGAAACCACTTGCCAGCAACCTCTGATCTATCACTAGGTGTGACCCGCTACTGTGCACCTTCTCCAAGGGCAGGGAAATCTGGAACACTCTCAGATAGGGTTGGGGGCAGGCCTGGAGGGAGGACACCAAATGGCAAAAGTGAAGGGTCTTGTAACTTCTCAGACCGGTTCAGAGCAGGGGCCAAGGTGATGGATATGACCTGGTAAAACCCTAGAATATGCCTAAATAAAAGGAGTTCTTGAAGTTCTACATGAGCTGTTCTAATCTGGTCTCTCAGGTCTTCTAATTTGTCTTAAAGAAATACCAGCAGCCTTTAAGAAACCGGATGTGGACTGAAAGGTCTAAGATGTAAAATATCCCGCTTCAAATATTCCAGTGGTGTACATCATTTATTGCCCACCCTTGAGTCTGGAACACAAACTCACTTAAGCATACTGACACACACACTCTGATATAGTCAATATTCGATAGCAAAAGATCTCTGTTTATTGAGATCACTGGTCCCATTCTTTGAATTCTATGTTAAGAGCCAACTGTGGTCTACTATAGCCGGGAGGCAACTCTGACTGCAGGAAATTAATTACATATAAAAAAGTGAAAGTAGCAAAGGATACTATTAGCTTTTAAAAGGAGATTTTATACATTTTTAAAAAGACAAACATTCTAGGTTGGGGTGCGTTTACAAATTTTACAAAAGGGAAAGAAAAGTTCTTTGTCTCTCTCTCTCTCTGTCTCAAACATTAAATAAACTAAAATAGAAAGAATGGATTGGGAGGCTACATAATTCCTTTTCCTCTCCAAGGTAATAAACACGGTGTCTGACTTATATTCTCATTAAATCCTGAAAAATGCATCATCACACTAAGTACAAAGTTCTTTGTAAACAATGGAAGTCTCAGAGGTGACTCCACACTTAGAAATAATCATGTACTCTGTCAAATTAATAAGAAATTGATGGAGGGCAGACACAGGAGAGAAAAAGAAATAAATATTTGATAAAAAGTTTGACAAACAGAATTTTAAAATGCCCTATATGCTCATCTTATAAAAATAAGCAGAAGCATTAAAAGGGATTCAAAATATTTTGATTTTTTGATTTATTCAAAAATGGTGAAAGAGATCAGATGGCATTATGCACGAGAAGGCAGAGTGAAAACAGGACTTCGACATTAGGGTCGGCTTCTAGGACCCTTACAGAATTGTGCGCTGAGACAAACATTTGGGTCCCTGGCCAGGCTCTTCCTGGGTCTGCATGACAGGGAGAATTTTGAATGCTTTAACTTTTAAACTGAGATCTGGGTCCTGCACCTCACATTAAAAAAGTGATAGAATAAATTTCCTCCTGCGTTCAGAGGAACGCTGATATGGAGATAAGCCCTCCATAGAAAACGAAGGACAACCCACGACATGCTTTTGCTCCCGTTGGCTGAGCGCAACAGGGAGGCGCAGAAAGGTCCCGGCTCTCGTGGGCCTCCTTTCTGTTTCTGTCTCCGCGATCGCTGTAGGCCTCTCTGTGTGTCCTTTAATTTTGCCAAGCTGGATGCGTTCCACACAGCCAAATGGGCACAAAAGTGAGCTCCCGGGGCACGAAATCCACAGTTGCCACCTCTGTCCCAAATGACATTGTGCAGAGCAGGAAGCTACCTCACAGGTTTGACCAGATGTCCTCATCTTAGTCCAGAGATCATTCAACTGGAAAAAGTCTATCACCCAGAATATCTTAGGGCAAGTTCTTTCACCTACGGTCTTGGACCTTCTAAAATTTTATGAAAAAAGTTCAGAAGTAGGTATAGCTATGATCTTCTTTCTCACTCTGTAGTTCAGGCTGGTCCCGAACTCACTATGGAGCTCAAGCTGGCCTCAAATGCGCCGCAATCCTCCTGCCTCAGTCTCCTGAGTGCTGGGATTGCCGATGCGAGCCCCCACACCAGGCTTAAATGGTGCTGCGGAATTGAACTCAGGGCCTTGTGCTTGCTCGGCGAGCACTCTAACTGCTCTGCTATTCCTCCAGCCCTGCTCTGATTTTTTCTTTGGAGTAAAAACCCACAGCCTCCTAGAGCTTATAGACTATTAACTGTCTTTCCCTTTACCACATTTAGGTCACAGAAATACTCATTTCTAAAGCCTGAAAAGAAGAGTTGAGGGGGACTATGTCCTTCACATTTACATTTTCTAGTTTGGGATGTTTTTATTTTAATTGGTTTGGCATTACTTTTAATCTTGTGATTTTTTTGAAACTTTAATGAGTTATATTTCTCTGTCACCAACATGGACATAAGACATTGCTAATTTCCTTTATTGGCGTGGCATAGACACAATACCTTTTAGGAAATTAGATGAAATTTCTTTAACTAGATAATTGGCAAAACTCTACATAATCTGGTTCAATGTAATCCAGCTTAATATTACACATCTTGAGATAAGCCACCATTTAACTCCACATGTCACAGCGGGTATTGGGTCTCTCCTCGATATCTTAGGACTTCATTCATCAGACCAAAAGTCAATTTCAATGAGATATAACATGTTAATGATAAAGCATAGTTTTTATCACATTGTTGGTTATGTTTCTTTTCTGAAAGTCAAAGGAAATACATGAAGCTCTTCGGTGTTTTTGTTAGATCATGAGCATCTGCTTCCAGACACTTTTGGGCTTTTGGGGAAGAAATGCATTTTGAGAATATATCAAAGATGAAAAAGTAACTAAGCTCCTGCTTCTTGTTTAACTAATTGCTTTCATTTCATTCATCTTTGGTGGGAAAAATGCACAAATTTGTTCAATTTGAGGAGAGAAAAATGCTTAATAGAACCCTAATTAATATGCTCCGAACTCCTTTGCATCTAAATTTTTATTCAGAGTGAATAGCAATTGTGACTTATTAAAAGTGAGAGTTTTGCGCAGTAACTTCCATTTCCTTTTACTCCTGTTACGGAATGGATCAAACATTAGTACTTGTCTGCACAAAACACTTGTACAAATGGACAATCTAAATTTTTAGTTTCACAGTTCACATTAAAGAACTTACATTTAGGAACATAAATGAGGCTAAGCACTGTACTTCACTGTTTAAGATGTTGTTAAATATTTTCCTTGACCCCATGGTGGTTTGAGAAACGAATACTTTCTTAAAAATAAAAAGCAAAGAGAAAGTGATGAGTTCCTTCGTGCCTCTAAGTTGGTGTGTTCATTTTCAAGATGACCTTTGATGTTTTCTTGCCGCATAAACTGTAAAACCAAAGTAATTGGACGTTAGCACGAGTGATTGCCTGATGCTCCAATGTCACAACTCAAGAGCTGGAAGGAAATAGTTGTTTACCGTTACCAGCCCTTCTTGCTGCCTTTGCTGTATCCTCTTCTCCATCAACGACTCGGAGTTCTTATTACAAGTCTAGAAACTTCTGACCACAGACAAGTGGTAATGAGTGATAAAATTAAAGAGATTATTCATCCTAAAAGGAGTCTTATGTTTTAAGAAATGGAAGAGGTAAAACTAGAAAGGTAGAAGTTCAGCTATCTTTGATGCTAAAAAAGCAATTTAAGGGGAAAAAAAACCTTGGCTAAATGGGTGGCCGTCAATGCCTTGGGCAACAGGACTGCTTTCTTCCAGGGATAGCAGAATCTTCTGTTTGTTAAAAACTGACTAAACTTAAATATCTTATTTCACTCAAAATTAATTATATTTATTTGCTATTTTTAAAACTAAAGGATGCTGCTTATGAGCAAGTAATTAAATCCTCAATTTATCTTTTTTGCATAAATCATATCCGTTATGTAGGATCAAAGGTTTGTAGCTTTTAAAAAATAGTTTAAATAGTTTTCCTTTTTGAAGTACTGGGGATTAAGTCCAGGGTCTTTGCAACAAGCCACGTATCTAGCCCTTTTAATTTTTTTATTTTTTTTTTGAGACAACATCAGTGAGTCAGCCAGTCGGGTAGGTTGTATTCAATCTCTCGATTCCCTGGCCTTCGGTGATGCAGGGACTGCGCCATGTGCTCCCGCACTTGGCTAGTAACGAAAACTGCAGAACACTCTGAGGGAATCGGCTGCTGTGTTTTTGCTACTTTCTCTTTTCTCCTTCTCGTTTCTAGTTTTTATAATTAGCCTATCTACCTCATGTTATACCATTATAGTCTTTAAAAATGGGGAAGTGATATCTATTTTCTCTCCAAAACATTTTATTATTTTCATAGAAATGACACCTCTTTGTTCTCATCTTGTACCGGTTTTCCTAATATTTAATTAAGAAATAGTGATAAAAATATAACTAATAGAAAACAGTTTAAGAAGAAATGTATTAGAACTCTGAACAGTGTATTGCTCAACTGCAAAGACCAGCAGGGTAGGAGGAGCACACAACAGCTCTTTATTAATCTTCCCAGCTTAAGGAAAGGACTATGTTCTTCACATTAGTTGGGCAGAGGGCAGTGAAAAGGATTCTTCCCTCAATAAAAGTTAGGTTTGTCTGCCTGGGATTTGGGTGATGGAGTTCTTCATGGTGGTCTTCCAGATGGGCTCTTTCCCTTTAGCCTCACATGAGGTTTCTTTAATATTCCTATTTTCTCCAAACGTCTCTAAATTAAAGGGAGAATTGAAGTGGACGAACACTGCTGAGAATATGTAACCTTTGGTGTAAGTGGCTTATTTTTCTACAAGATAGATTTGCTATGGAATAATGTAACACGTTACTCATATATATATATTTGTATGCTACATAAGCTTATATGTTATATGTAACATATAAATATATGTAAATACAAAATAAAGCTATATAAGGATAATCAAAGGAGAACTTGGAGTTGGGGGCAAAAACACCTGAGGCCAAAGGTTCAGACTTTTAAATATCACCTGGCAAAATATAGACAAGCCAAGCAACTGCACCCAGTCTGTTTCCTCCTTTGAAAAGGCGGGTAATCATATTTAATTTCAGAGGCAAAATATTAAATTATTTTGACATTTTCAAATTTTATGATTATATATAAATATCTGCCTGGTCATATGACACATACATCATTATGTAACAATACAAGAAGCAACTTATTGAAAATGACTCTAATATCACAGAACATATTTAGGTAGGTCATCTTTCCTTCAATTCTCCTTTAATGACAAACTCTTCAGATGAGTGAATGAAAAAATGGTGCAGTATTTACAACTTCTACAAGTATTCACCTTAAAAAGTTAGATGTCAGATCCACTTTGCCTTAAGCTGAGAAGATTGATAAAGAAACAGCTGATGTTTGCTCTCCCCACCTTGTTGGTCGTCGCAGTTGAGTAACACACGCTTCAGGGTCCTACTATTGTCACTCAAGCAGCTTGCTGAGGCCATCAATGGCCTCTACAGCATGTGCCCCTCCACGGTGACAACCTTCCTGACATCTAGTTGCTTAGGTTATTTTGACCAATTCCAGCTTTCCATTAATGGGATTCTGCAATCTTCAGCCTTTTGTGTCTTTTGCTTAATATCATTCCACCCGCCGTGCATTGAATGTACGGCCAGTTCAGTTATCCTCGTATTGTATAGTATTTCGCGTTTCAACATACCACAATTTACTCATTTTGCTGTTGACAGATAATTGTGTTCTTCATTTGTGACTTTTGCAAATACTCTTGCTGCGAATGTTCTGTTGTCTGTTTTTTTCCTATGCACTTTGAGCATCTACCTTGGAAAACAGTTGCTGACCACGTTGATCAGCTGTAGGGATAGTGTTACATTATTTCCTGAAGTAGAGGTGAAAACGTACTTTCCTTCCAGCAGTGCGTGAGAATTCCAGTTGTTCCTTGTTCTTCACAACTTATATTTGTCCATTTAAATTTTCTGTCTGTATAATCTTCGCCATAAGAATGGGAGTGTTAAATTAATATTTATCTCTTTTAGACGTTATTTAACAAGAAGGGAAAATTTTGCTCCCTTTTGCCTTCCTTTCTTTCATTTCCTATCTTTTTCTTCTTTCTCCTTCCACTTTTACTGGTCATATTATTTTTAATTCTATTATATATTTTATAGTTTTTATATTATTAAATTTGGTCAATATATATTCATCCTGAAATAAAATATAGAAAGCTACTTACCATAAATTTATAAAGACAAATGTGTGTGTGCATATATACATATATATGTGCAATTGTATAATTAAAAATAAAGAGTAGAAAGCTTGAATAAATGATAGATTTGATTCTATGTTGAATGAATGGTCTTCATAGAAGGAAGGAGGGAGGAAGAAGGCAGGAAGAATGAAAGAGAGGGAAGAAGGGAAGAAAGAAAAAAGAAATGAGTGGAATACTACTCATCTATAAAGACAGTTTTGAGGGGTTATGTAGATAAATGGGTGCAACTTGAGACCATCATGCTCAGTGAATTGAGTCAGACCCCAAAGGTTAAATACCAAGTGGTTCCTGTAATATGAGAAACACAGAATATGGTAGAACTAATGGGGGGACAGTGGGATTTAGGGGGAGGGGAAGGGGTTGGGAATGTCAAAAAGAGGAGGGAAGGAGCTGCAATTTTGACATGATATATATGTGCACTAAATTCTCAAGGTCAATGTAAACATTATGTATCACAGTTAAGTAACACACTCTTTCCCCATTAATAAAATGAAGGGGGAAAAAGAGTAGTACAGTTTTGTGGTCAGCCTCTGAAACAGACTGGGCCTTCTACAGGGAGGACTTGAGTGGTTGAATGAGATTTGTAGCCATTGGAAGCCTGGACAGACATACTGCAGGGAAGATAGTTTTTCCTTCAGAAGAGGATGATTTTTCAACAATCATCACTCTGAGACTCTGAGGATATCATCCACACAGCCGATTTTACATAAGCTGGAATAACCCTACTACTTTTCTTCCTTCCTTCCTTCCTTCCTTTCTTTCTTTCTTTCTTTCTTTCTTTCTTTCTTTCTTTCTTTCTTTCTTTCTTTCTTTTTTGACTAATTGTCACAGCCTTTGGGAGAGTTTTCTTTTTTAACACTTGAGATATAGGGAAAATTGTTTCAACTCTCATGCTTGTTCAGCTGTGTGTAATTCAGCCTTCAGGTCTGCCAAAAGGAATTTAATCATGACTGAACACAGGTTCCGCTTCCTGTCTCTAGCTTCATGGGTGTGGACTAACCCTCCGTCTGGTCACACTGATTACAGTGGACATGCAGGGTTGCTCCAAGCTCATTGAGCACTGCTTTCTGATTTCTCTTAGTATGAGTGGCTGCTGACTTGACTTTGTTTTCTGTAGAAGGACATATTAGAAGAAGCTGAAATTATTTGCTTAGGAGAAGAGAAATTATAGGGGGTGTATAAAGACCATTTCCAAATAGATGATAATTATCACAAAGAAGAGAATATATGTTAAGTAAATGTGACTTCAGAATTGAAAATCAGGGTAGAAAGTGTGAGCTTCAGCTTAGTGTGTAGGGATAGGCTTCCTAATACTTACAGCTGGTTGGTAAAGAAGTGCTGTGCTAACGAGAGAGGAAAGACTCAGTGCTGAATGCTGAGCGCTTCAGCCGAGGGAGGGTGAATGACAGCTTGTTGGAACTTAAAAGCTCAACTTAGCACCCACCTTTTAGATACTGTGCATCAGTATACCATATTATACTGATGCTGAGATGCCATCTGCTATTTAACAGTAAACCTCCTGGTTTCAGAAAGGTTAAAGTGTGACCGTTTGAGTGTATTAAAATGGATAAGGTCTGGTTCATATATGCTGCACGGTGTTTGGATCAAGCACAGCCAGGCAGTTTTCATCACTCTCTGTTTGCCGTCTTCTCTCACACTTCGCTCGATCTAGGTCATCCTTGAGCACGACTGTGTGTTTACACATCCCAGAAGGAATCAAAGGAAAAAAAATATTTCCTATTAGTTCTCTTGCAATAAAGTTCACGACCATGTGGCCCAGAGCAAATAAGGTTTGGAGAGAGTTTCTTCCGATACAGATTCATCAACAAGGTAGTGACCTCACATGGGAGAGGGCCTGGATCTAATGGAGGACTCTCGGCTTTCAGTATCTTCTTGAAAAGCATTTAAAAAAATACTTTCCATGGTTTATTTTTAAGTATATTGAAAAATGTTATACTAAGACTGACATGTAAAAATCTATACATTTACACTTCATTCTATATAGAATATCTACCACTGAATGAAGTGAATAATTTTGCTTTAATCCTCCCTATTAAATTATACATTCTTTAATGTCTAAAATCCAAAGGGATAAACATTTTGTTACGCTTCTCATTTGACTTTTACATTTCATTATCATCTACCTTGTGTAGTACTAGTAAAATTTCCTTTATCTTTTGTTAAAATTTGAAACAAGGTCTCGCTCTGCAGCCCAGGCTGATTCGGAACTCACTCTGGAACCCAGACTGGCCTTGGACTCATGTCCATTCTCCTTTCTCAGCCTCCTGAGTGCGGAGATGACAGCTGTGTGCCACCATGCCCTGTTTATGAGGTGATGGGGAATAGAACTCAGGTACTTAGCGCTTGCTAAGCAAGCACTTTAACCACTGAGCCATTCCTCTAGTCACTGAGCCATTCCTCTAGTCCGGGTAGTAACTTTTTCAATAATGGTGTGTTGCCTAAACTTGATGCCAGAATTTCAGTGCTGGTGAGTTATAACAATTTTTTGTTGTTTTGGTTTTAGTTCCGGTCCTGCTACTCCTTGCTAATTTTGTAATACATAAGGTGGATTTTCAACATAGTTTTCCAGTTCCTGGCTATTAGGCATGAACATCAGAAGAGAACAGGGTCCATTTCCATTTCTGCTGCCCTACAATCATATTTAATACAGTTCTGTCCGTTTCCCAGGCATCTTTGGTACTTGTCAAGTGCAAAAAGAAATGCAGAGATCATCTTCAAATAAGACTTTAAAAACAGTACTCTATTTCAAGGGCATTTAAAACCCCATCTTTAAAAAGACCAGTCAGCTAAAAAACTGTCATATGCAATCACGACTCGTCATTACGTTTTCTAAAGTACATCTTAAAAACTTCACCAGCTGCTTCAAGTGCTCGTGGAAGGTTTCCTGTGGCAGCTACCCTTGATGGTGAAGCCTTTTTTCCCTTAATGGACTGACATGAGTGAGCGGGGTCTGCAGCTGTATGCAGTGAGCACTCTTGGATGACACTCCTTGGTACCTCTGCGTAGGCACCTCTTAACTCTTTTCATGATGTTATCATTTATACGTAAAGAATGAAGCTTCAAGCTATGGAGTTAGTACAACGCATTTTCATTTCTGAGGGAATCACACCATACTGGCCATTGTAGGCAGCTAAAAGAAAAGGCAAATATTGGCTTTGTTGTAATTCGCTGACTTTATCCTTCCAATTGATATTTAGTTCCTATATTTGTGTTATTTATAAACTATGCCAAATCATTTTGTTTTTGTGAAGGGGAGGAATCTGGACTAATTCATGGTATTTCCGTGAAATGTCACTAATAATTTCAAATCAATGAACTGAGGGAGCAAGACAACACAAAATGGATCCTGGCCGTTTTCTTATTAAATGTGGCAAATGTTATTTAGAGTCTTGTTTTGTTTAATTGAAATATGATTTCTGACCACAAAGGAAAGTTGAAAAGGTTGGAAATAAGCTCCTGTGTCTTTTTGCTTAAAGTGACAGGGATCAGGCTGACCAGTGATGACTCACATTATTATAATTTTCACAATTAGTACCACAACCCCTTTTATTCCCATAGCATAGCCTTCTCTCTCCCCTTCTTTCTTCATCCCTCCTCACTCTTTCCTCCTGAAAGGATCAGGAAATGTTCAAATACAAGGGAGAATGCTTGATTTCAGAAAAAAAAAAGAAAATGTATCTGTTGCCATTGCAACAGATTACCATCCAGGCGGCCTTTTCCAGTAGAGAGTGATCTGAGACTCTTCTCCTTGCCATGGTGAGTAAGTTTGTTGTTTCAGGTTTTGAAATTTCTGGTGCCCTCGCCTGCCCTCTGCCATCTGATGAAGGTGTTTTTGAGAATGAGGAAAATTCACCTTAGTTAAAGAACTGACCAAGACGAGGATGAGTCTACCCATTTTTCTTCTAATGAGCGCAAGGTAAATACATGAATGGACAAGGTGAATGTGATGGAGAATCCACAACACACAGGACTTCCACAGTGACCCCAGCCCACAGTACCCTCGGCTTAATGTCTGCATTCATTTTTGCCCTAGGAATAAAAGGGCAAAATGCATACTAATTCCTACCTTCTGCAGAAGAAAAATGGGTGCTCTCCTTCATGCCCTGTCCCCCAGGCTGGAATAGGGATCAAATGCAGGGCCTTGGGGGTGCCAGGCAAGCACTCTACCAGTGAATCATATCCCCAGGCCCTTGGGAGACTTTTCGATATATTGATTTCCAGGCCAGAGCCAGGCCAATTAAATTAGACTCTGAGGAATATCAACATTAAAAAATATAGCGAAAAACTACTGGAAGACTTCAATGTGCAGTCAAGACTGAGCCCACTGGGCTGTTTGAACAAGTGGAAGAAGGAATTAGCATGACGTCTGACAAGGACATGAAATTAGATGGTCCCGAGTGGACTCAGAAGACAGTCATTGCGAAGAAAAGCAAGGGCCTAGAAAGAGAAGAGTGACTTGCCGGAGTCGTGGCTTTGTCTAAGTCTACCGGAGCCTCTACCCACCCAGTGTGGGCGACCCTGGCTTCTGAGGGGAAGGAGGCTGGTCTCCAAGCCTAGGGGACCCAGCAGGGCTGGGTTGTTGCGTGTAGCTACCTAGCAGCGCATGCATCCTTAACCCCAGGCGTGGGCCGCACGCCCCCAGGGAAGGCCGCGGTGCGGCGTGGAGAGCAACACGGGGGCGCAGAGGAAAGCTCGCCGCGCCGCAGGTGGTGCTCACAGTCCCATCCTGCAGTTAGCCAATCGCGGGCGTAAGCGCAGCCTGCTGGCGACGGCGGTAACGCAGCGCGGAGCCAGGGCAGGAGCCGAAAAGGCAAAGGCGGCGCCACGGAGAACTGCGCACCGGCTGGAGTCAGACCTTGGCTGGCGAGAGCCAGCGCTCGGCGCCTGGCTGTTTCCCGGAGGCCAACTTAGCATGGGGAAGAAGTGGAGGGATGCGGCCGAAATGGAGCGGGGCTGCTCGGACCGCGAGGACAGCGCGGAGAGCCGCCGGCGCAGCCGGAGCGCCAGCCGGGGAAGGTTTGCGGAGTCGTGGAAAAGGCTAAGTTCCAAGCAGGGCTCTACCAAGCGCTCCGGACTGCCCTCGCAGCAGACGCCGGTGAGTAGCCGGGCGAGCCCGAGGTCTCTCCCCCGCCTCCCCGCTCCCGGGCCGCGGGAGCTTTCCATGGTGCTGAAATCGCCTCCCTGGGCGCGCGAGCCGGGAACTTGCGGAGCGGCTCCTAGGGAAAGTGTTGGGGGCCACCGGGAGCGGGAAGGAGCGGGCGTCCTCTCTGCCTCCAGGGGAAGAATCTGCTGCGAGGGAGAACATGTTCGAGAGGCGGGGGCCCACAGAGTTTTCTAATTAACAGAGCGCGCGAGCTGTTGTCGTGCGCGGTGCATCGCTGTGGCTCATGTGTGGTCCCTGAGGGGCTCTCTCCGCCCCGCGTTCGGAGGTACTTGGCGCCCGCTGAATGAGGGCGGAAGAAAAAGGGCATGCCGTGTTTCCACTCTCTTAACACTCGCTCTTTTTATTTTACACCCCCACAATTTTATGGGCGCGTTTAATTGTTTTCAGGATGTCATTTGCATGCGGAGAATAGCAAGAACATCCCAGGTGCTGCTAATGCTACTGGTGAACACACAGCATTCAGAAAACAGCTTTCCGGTGTGTCAGCTCCTCTTCCAGGTCTAACTAGTGCAGCAGAACCACTCAAGTGATAGGAATAGTGGGCATTGTATGTGGAAAATACAGTTGATTTAAAAAATTGAGATGTATTTGCATTCTTAGTATTTGAATATTATCTGCTTTTCTGCATCCTAGGGAGAACTCTGTTGCAACAGAGTTGCAAATTCCTCCTGTTGCTCCGGAGATGGAAGGAACATTACTTGAAACTTCTGAAACATCATTAAAAATATCAGAGTGTGTGTGAGTGCGTGTGTGCACGCGAGCCTGTGCTTTACATTCTGAAGGGCTGACACAGCTACTGCACAGTAATAAGGATTCACATTACTTAGAGAAAGGTTAGTTCATATGCATTGTGTACCATACACGGAGCCAATAGTGCCAGCCTGCTGAGTTTGCAGGGGGTTGCTTTTGAAGGATGGATACAAACCCCTTAAAAAAGGATGTTCAAACAGGTACGTCAGCAGAATGAAATATAAACACCTAAGGGTAGCGTAGTTACTTTGCTTGCCTGGTTACAAAAACTAGCGGCACAAAATGTTAACAAGTTTGAGGATTTTTCTTAAGTGTTTGATGTGCAGTCAGAATACACTTGCAATACAATTAACATGCAGTCAGAATACACTTGCAATGTAATTAATGTGATTTAAGGCAAAGAAATACTGTTTGTTTAGAAATAGTGGCTTTGGCATATCTTTAGAAGAAAAATATCAACCCAACGATAGATTTAAATAATAAATTATGAAGAAAATGTGAAATTGACAACAGCTGGGTACATGAACTGAACGTTAACTTTATGTCCTTAAAATGTCCAGATGTTATTCTGGGGAAGTTCTTGTGGTGCCTCTTTACTGCTGCTCAACAGGTGTGTGGATGATCATGAACAAGATGTATAAAATCTTTGTGTAACTCTAAGTTAGACTAAGTAGCTTCCAGGCTGGTTACCTGGAGAAAAAATGGAAGCAAGAGGGCACAAGATGCCATGACAACCGGAGACACCTGGGGATAACTGTGTCTGCAGTTTCCTGAGGTGATGGCGGTGCTGCTTCTCTCTCCCCCCCCCTCTCTCTCTCTCTCTGTAGTACTTGTTAGTTGAAGCATTCATAATTTGGTTTTAAAAAGCAGTTGAAAACAAAGCTCTGCTCTTGATCTCTCATTGTACAATAAGTTTGATATTGGGTTTGTTCCCCACCATCTAAAAATACGTCTCCTAGCTATGGTTTTAATAATTGGGTTAAAAGAAAGTAACAATAAAAATAAGAAGATATTGCAAATCTTGGAGCTGGTGTGGCAGTTTTAGCCAAAGTTTGATTTCATTATTCGCCATTGAGGACTTTTTACTTGCTAAGCGTTCAAACCAAAGTGAGAGACTAATAAAGCTGGCAGCAGGTGGACCTGTGCAAAGTTTTACATCTTCAAAGTAAAAATTTTTCTGCACTTTAAGGTAAGCTGGTGGTGCTTCTAACTTTGACTGTATTTTATCTCAGAAAATACTTAAACCAAAGAGATTAAATCTGTTAATATGAATACTGCTGCATTTTATTTACTCTTAAGAATAAACAAAATATTCTGAGGTGTGGATGTAGGTCTCGCCCACTGAGTTATACTTAGGAATATTGTGGCATCATCCTGATAACTATGTGGGGATTTTGCTCTTTCTTTGAAGACAAAATAATTAAATATAGAGAAGTTTGGTCAACAATAGAAAATGATATCTACCTTATACCTTTCTTCTTTGTTTTGATAATGTAAAATGATTATGTAGTGATTTATATTAAACTGGTCTCTGTGACTTTCTTTTCTGTTTTAATTTGAGACTTAAAAATCATTTCTAGTTTGTTATTCTCAGAGAGTGATGGATAGGCCCTGACTTTATTCTTGGCGGGAACCATTGCATTTAAAAATTTTTTTGCTTAAAACTACACAAGCATACATCAGCATGAGTGGAAGATACTCACTTCAGCGTGAGGAGATTTTGTCACTTGCCTATCCTGAGGACCTTTTCCTCTACAATCTGAATCATGATGTTTTTGTATTTGAAGTATAGTTGATTTGAATTGATTCTGGTGACTGTATTTCCTACCTAAACTTGTATGTTTCAACACTAAATGTATAGTATCTTTTTGGGGCGGTGGGGCATTGTGAGGCTCTGTGATTTTGAGCCCAATGTTAGAATCAAAAATTACATTTCTAGTGATCTCTTTGGTATTCGGGAAATGGTCTCCTGATGTTGTTTTTTATGGAGAATGGCTGGCCTACAGTAAGATTGTGTGAGCCAATGAGCCACCTCTGGTGACAGCTGTCTGGGATCTGCTGTTCTCCTGGTATCACATGGAAGCAGCTTTGTCCTGGGCAACAACTGGGGGAAGGGGCAGCTGTTCTGAGTTGTCACAGTGGCACTAAAAGGCCACTGAAGTTCTGGCCTATAATGGAGGCCATGTCTAACAAGTTAATTTGAAAAGTTGATTTGAAAAGATTTTTTTGTTTGTAATTCAACACATATCTTTGATGAAAGTTTTATAAATTCTTGTTACTTTCATACTCAGATTGTACCTCAAATCATAAAATTTTTCATATGATGATGAAGAAGCAGGATTGAGAAATATTTATTCCCAATAAATTCCTCTTTGAGATTGGGTTATAGGTTAAGTTTTTATCGAAAAACAGTGTTTATTTAAAAATAAAAATAAATTAATTTTATACCAGTGTTGTTATTCTGTTGGTACAAAAGCTTTACATTTGGATTTTGGATGTCAAATAAAATTTCTGGTTATTAGTGCTCTAAATAATGTTTTTGTTTAGTTGGTCAGTAGGTATAATCGTAATTTAAGGGTTTTGTCTTCATTTAATAAGATCTAGGTTTCATAGTTTTCCTTAAGTAGTGTTTGTTATCTTATTATTTGTTTTAATTCTGACTGCGCAGAAATGCATGGAAATCAATTGAAATATGTTTAGCAGGTTTGGTGTAGTACTACAGAGATCAGATACTTACCTCAACATGCATGTGTTTTTAATTTTAATTGGTGATTTCCTGTAGTCACACGACCATAAAGACTTATTTTCAAATAAACACAATGTAATTTGGTGTCTGAGAAAGCTCTGTGTAAAGGAAAAGATACGAAACAGGCCAGAGGGAGTGAAATGATGGAGTAGTTGTAATTAGAGTTGTTTTTCAACCTTAGACAGCATGCTTGCTTTCACTAATGCTATAATTACCCTTATCAGCAGGTGCCAACCACAGACTATCACACCTTGTGCAGGCAAGTGGGCAATTGAAAGCATACAGAAACAGCAGTGAGTGTATAAAACCAGAAGCGCTCCACAGTGGGCAAGTCTATTTCAGCTGGTTACCATATCCTTCTTCTTACCACTGCTTCAGATGCTCTGAGTACAAGGGAGAATTCATGGGCCAACCTGGTTCCATGACTGACTCACCCTTTTTGGGCGTAGTAGGTAGCTTCCACGTCTTTCTGACAAAGCTAGATTCTTCTAAAATATGAGTGGACAGTCTGAAAGTAAATAAAATAAAGTAAAATAGATGGTCTTAAATGAGAAAAAGTTGAGTCAAAGGCAGGCAGGGCCAAAGTGAGAAAAACTCATCTCTCAACCAACTGCCCATTTGAGGATTGTGTGGATTATGTAGGTCTCATGGTGGCTATTGTAGCAGTAACTGGAACTTGGTGAAAAAACTCTGTTTCCCCTTTCAGTGTCTAATATTGCTATTGCAATGTCATTAAACCCTTAATAGTTTGTTCTTGTTATACAAAGCACTCTCCTGGTGAAAGCCGAATGAACCTCCTGCAGTGCTGGTCCATTAGGGAGTAAACCATTTCTTGACAGGTTGATTTTAGTCTCCTATCCTTTACTCACAGTATTGAAAGGCACTCAAAAGGGACAATATTATATTACTCAGGAATACAATTGACTTCTCTTGTTACTCCAACTCTTTTTTGTTTCATTTTGATTTTGACGCAGAAAAATCCAGTTTCTGAAGGCCCATTTTTTACAGCATCTCTGACATATTATTCATCTAGCAATGAAAGCAACAACTAACAAGATTTTACTCATAGTCATCATAGTGAAAGAAAGTTTAATTTAGTTTCATCTTTAATTTGAGGGCTGTGATTATACTAAGAAATGAATAAGTTAAATGATTTAAATTTGGCGGAGGAAACTATCCTTGCGTGGTCATGGTTTTGAATTTGTTTCCAATTATTCCAAAATATATTGGAACTGTTCCTCCTGCCACTATTTACTGAGATTTTTCAAAAGAATTTCATGATTAAAAATAATTTATAAATAGCAAAACATTATATTCATTTTGTTAGACCAGCTGTGATAGTTCACTGTTAGTTTTACATTTTGTTTTTGCATTTGCAAAACCAAAGGAGGGCTGACAAAGAAAAAAAAGGAAAGGATCATAGAACTATGTTCATACTTATGCTAACATTTGTCAAGCACTTAGGATGTGTTAGGCATCATGGTAGGTACTAGACAGCCTCTCAAACAAAATTGAAAGCTTAACATGAAAGGTGCAGCGCAGTGAAACAGATTTCACCGTCAGCCTTTGGTCAGAGTACATTGGAGCAACAGTTAAACTATTAAAGTGCTTAGTATTTCTTGGAAGGTTGTGTTGGGAGGTGAGGATAAAAACTTCATGGTGATGGTACTGTTTCCCAACAGATGAGGGGAAAAGAAGCTACATGGATTTGGCAATTTTGAAAAAGAGCAATGATACTAAGTCATGAAAGTAGATGCCTGAATCTGGCCAGGGGCACACACCTCTAATCCTAGCACTCTGGGAGGATGAGGCAGGAAGATTGCAAGTTCCAGCTAAGCCCAGGCAACTTAGCAATTTAGTGAGACCCTGTCTGAAAATCAGAAAATAAAAATGGGCTGGGAATGTAGTTCAGTCTGAAGTTCCCGGTCTTGATCCCCAGTACCAAACACACACACACACATACTCACAAAACATAAATGACTGAATGCAATGAATAAAAATAGCAAATGAGGAAGAGAAATAACAAGACCAAATATGTGCGTAGTACTCATGATGTGCCAGACACTCAGCTAAACACGTTATGTGTGTTATTGTCTATTCCCTGGATTCCCTTAAAGCAGCTTCATTATTTACTACAGCTAGAGTATCAGCTCCCAAAGAATAGAGATTTTTATTTTGTTCACTAATATACCTAAAGCCTTCCACAGTACCTGGCATATAGTAAACACTCAAATATTTCCTCCAGGAATTACCTAATCAACAAATGCACTATTAAATACATTCTAGTGTAAGGCAGATTTTAGGTCCTTGGCTATGAAGGGAAAAGTAAATACAAGCAGAAGAATTTCTGTTTATACAATAGAAGAAACTTAAGCATATGAATTTGTGAACAAGGTGAATGTCATTTTGGATGTCCCAAGTCCAAACTTAACTCGAGTTGCTGTCATTCCAAGCACTTGGTGTCATAGGATTGCATGTTCATTAAAAAGTCGCTTCATAATATAAGAATTCCAACCACAAGATATTCCACAGAAGGAGGAACATTCATGGTTATAATAAACTATGTTTTGTTCTGCTCGAAGGTTGACCTTACTAGGACTTTTTGGGAATGATCTTCATAATAGATTATAGAAAGAAGGTTCTCCTGAGGAGGACTATTCCCAGGCTTGAATTTTCACTGAAGTCTTCTCTAGCAGTCCCACAAAAGGCCTGAATTTATTTTAGAGAACAATATGGTAGCTCTGGAATCAAGCAGACCAAGTTAGAAAGCTTGGTCTGCTAATTCTTAGCAATGAAATCTTTGGCAAATTATTGCTCTTTATACACTCGTCTCATAAATCTATTGTGATAATTTCATTTTTTCTTAGTTTAATATTCACTTAAATCTTTTTATAAAGAAAAACATTGTAATTTTATTTAAAATTTGAATAGATGTCAATATATGAACATAATAGAAAATATTACGAATGGTCCTTATAATCCTAAAACCTGTTAAACACTTAACAATTTGCTGTCTTGCCTTTCAAACTTTAAAAAAATGCAATGTTGCATAGGTAGTTGTTAAGTATTTTTATTTTCATGATACCTTCCCCACATATAAGAAATATTGTGTATTGAAGGTCTCTCATCCAATTAAATCATACTTTACATATTGATGCATTCAGGAAGATATATGCGTATTATGGCTCTTTGTTCTTACAATGTTCCTACAGTTGTGTGGTGGGATCTATAATCTTCTGCGGTTTGCCCTTTCACTTGATATTACATCTTTTGAGGTGTATCAAGTCACTATATGTAGAGGTCGCACATTTTCCCTTATGTCTAAACTATAGGTAGTTCATTTCATTCTCCGATTGGCATAAATGTTGTTTTTTCCCCATTTTATTGGTATGTATATGTGCAAAATTTAAGGTTTACAATAGAGTTAAGCCTTTTACGCACATATGTATCTTGTCAAGGTGACAAGGGCTTTCCCACTCTCCTTTTATCCCTCCCCCTACCTTCCCCTCCCTCCTTCCTCCCCTACCTGACCCCCGTTTCACTTTCTTTTTGTTTTAAGTTCCATAGTAGTTGTGCTATGGGACTCTCATATCAGAGAGACCATTCAATGTTTCACCTTCTGCTTCTGACTCACTTCACCAAGCATAATGTTCGCAAGTTTCTTCCATTTGCCTGTAAAAGCCCAAATAAATATTGTTTTTAAGCAATTGTTTAAAGCAATTTTGCTGTACTCATGATATTTAATAAGTATCACTTATCTCTTTGGTCCTTGAAAATATATTTTGATAAGATATGAACCCGGAAACAGAGGTTGCTCTTTGGAAGACAGCAGCACCAAAGCTCTACCTTCCATACACTTGTTTTGTACCAGAGAAAGGTTGAGCTTACCCAGATCCTAACCTCTGAATCAAGCCAAAGTTTTGCAAAGGACTAAAGTGGAGTGAGTCTGGGCTTGTTCTTTAAGAATGCCCTGATGTTTACCTTAGCCAGAAGTGACTCCCAGTCTGACTTAGTTCATTCATAGTTTTCACACATTGTTTTCTTATATTTCTCAGATCTTTTGCCATAAGATGAGGACAGGAGTGCTTGCCAGGACTAAGTGTGAATGATAATTGTACTGATGTGTGTGTTCAGTTCAGCTGGGTCAGAGCTACTCGCTAATTAGCAAGAACTACTGAACTCTTCATGTTAACCAGAGATACTACAGCAAACACCTAAAATAGCAGCTTTCCTTGTTTTATAGAGAAATATTTGTGGTCTCTAATTCTTCTGAAGTTAGAATATAATTGGTTTAATCAAGATGTAAACCAAAGGTTATATTGGAACTCTGGCCTTTGAAGTGCTTGAGAAAATAAAATCCGCTTGTAATCTCCTAATGATTGTTATTTTGTAGTAAATTTTTGGTCCTTGAAATATCCATTCTTTTATGTTTTTAATGAAAGTAAATTGGATGATGTTTTTGGAACTAAAACATGAAATCCATACTATATTGTAGTATAGGATATACCTTGATTTTGGTAATATTAGTTTTTTATGATTTGATAAATTGTGATTATATAATATTTCTCTTCATGAAGCTCAAGACCTTTGGGAAAGAATGCTTTTAAAACACTTGTTATGAGAGATTTCAAATTTATAGAAAAGTAGAGGGAATGGTACAATAAACACAGAACTCAGTCTCAAACTGTGCTTTTTGTTTTCTCCTAGATCGGTTTCCAGAAAATTTCAGATGTATTACTTCATTTCAAAGCTATCTAACAACATTTTTGCATTGAAGATTGAGTGTAGTAGCTTGTAAATGCTAGGGAAATACTCTGTCACTGAGCTACATCTTCAAATACCCATGGACTCCTTAGTAGAACTTTAACACTATTATAAAATTTAAATAAATTAAACTGCCTAATTTCCACAGATAGGAAGTTAAGATCCTATTTCCTTGATTCCCTCATAATCTATTTTTATCCTCAGTTTCTCTGGATTGGGAAGAGGCTATCAGCTATGGTTGATATGTTGCAATGGTCCAGTTTAGTCGATACTATCCCCGTCTGATCTCCTTTTGCTTTTGGAAATTATTTGTTAGAGAAAATGCATTTCCTTTGTAGAGTTTCCCTCACTCTGTGTTTTGTTGTACACATCCTACTAGTGTCATTTTCCATGTTCCTCTGGCCACTGTACTTTCTGTGTACGGGTGGTTTGAGCAGGAGCATTGATCAGTACTTTGATGTTTTGACAAGGATAGTCCACAGGTGTTCAGGCTGTCTCTCGTTTTGGGGACTGGCTTCTATTAAAAATATTTACTCAGAGTGAGAGTTGGAAAAACTTTTCTGCAAAGGGCCAAATAGTAAATGTTTTAGGTTTTATGTGTCACAGATTTCTTAAAACTGCTCAGTGTCACTGTAACAAGGTGAAAGACACACACATTACTTAAATGGACATGACTAGACTCATGTAAAACACTACTTGTAAACACTTGAACCCCCTTCGTTATGAGCCATTCACTTCCACTGAGATATAATTCAGAAAATAAACTCAAGATAAATCCCTGGGTGGTAGTTTTTAAAAAGTAGAACTAGTAAAAATAGGAGCTGTGTTGTAGCACTGTGTGATTCTAATGTGCTGTCAGGACTTTGACCTTAATTGGTCCATTGTATTCAGTTCACTGGCAAACAACATTTTGCTTATTAATTGTGGAGGTCAATTAAAGTGTCATTAATAAACAGAGTATATGAGAAGATATTGTCAAACTATTTCTATATTAAAGATTTTGCTTTCAGAATTTAAAATAATATTGGGCATTGTTTTAGGTTTCTACTGCTCTAATTGAATAAGTAAAAACTTAGCAGCTTAAATGAACATGAATTTATTACATTAACCACATATAGTTCAGAAGTCTGTCATAGGTGCCTGAAAATTAAGGTGCTTTCCTTTCTGTAGCATCCAGGGGATATCCATTGCTTTGCCTTTTCAGGCCTCTAGAAGCTAACCGTATTCCTTGGTTCATGGTCCTTCTCTTTATCTTCAAAGGCAGAAAGACTGTATCTCTTTCTTCTTCTATCACATTGATTTCCTTGGCTTTCTCTTTGTGGTTTTTTTTTTTTTTTTTTTTTGCATACACATTGAGAGACCCTTTTGTTTACATTGTGTATACCTAGTTAATTCACAATAATGTAAAGACAGACGATTAAAAACCTTAATTATAACTGCACATTTAATTCTTCTTTGCAGGTTCTGGGGATTGGATTTTTTTACTGCCTGCCATAGTTATTACAGTAGTACCGTTTGGCTTCTTTTCTTTACTATGTAAGAATATGAAAGGTATGGTGCCCTTAATCCGCCATAAATGCTCACCCCTTTGGAATAAGGTTCTGAGGGCAGACCAAGAAGCAGAACAGATGAGGATTCATCACATCCTTTCTTTTTCTGAGTGTTAGATTTCTAATGATGGATGTAGAAGTGAAAGATATTTTTCTGCCACTGGATACTCAGTAGATTTGAGTATGCAATTGTTTTGTTCTAATACACATTTTCATGAACACCTACTATGTTCCAAGTAAAGCTTCAAGTGCTACAGCAGAAAGAAATGTGAAAAAAGTTCTGAAAGACTTCCTTGCTATAAGGGGGGTAATCAAACTACAATTTTGTACATTATGTGATATAATCCAAGCATGTTAGGTAGTAATTACACATAGATTTCATATTTTGACTACATATTATCAATACGCTGAAATTGTTTTAATTTGTAGTCTGTTTAAAATTGATAAGACTGGCCAAGAAAGACATCTCATTGAATGGGCTCACAAATTATGTAATTTTCAGTTTTTGTTTCAATGAATTAAATTATACAGGCAAGTTGTTTTTAGATATTCTTATTTAATATTTTCTACATATATACTACAAAGTAATTATTACCAGTTTATAAGTATTTTGCTAATGTTTTTAGTGAATAAAAGTAATCCTTAGCTTGAAATTTTCAATTACAACTAGTCTTAAATAAAATTCTTACCACTTTTTTTCTGCTATTTGAAGACATCCGATTTTTATAAAAGTACTTTTCTCTCTTACTTGTTAGACAATTATTATGGAAATAAGGAATTATTATGAATCTCTGTTAATAAGAAAGAAAGTAGATAAATAATTACAAGTAAATGAGGAAATAGCAATGGATTGTCTTCAAAATGATAACGTCATGGGGCAGGAGGAATGGCGCAGCAGTTAAAGTGCTTGCTTAGCTAGCAAAAGGCCCTAAGTACTATTCCCCATCACCACATAGGCCGGTGTGGTGGCGCATGCTGATAATCCCAGCAGTGGGAGCCCGAAGCAGGAGGATTGCTTTGAGTCCAAGGCTAGCCTGGGCTCCATAATGAGTTCAGGAGCAGTCTGATCTACAGAGCAAGACCCTGTCTCAAAAAAATTAAGATTAATAAAGTGAAAAGTTGGGTCTTCTTTTCCCTTTTAAGGAGAAGTGAAGCTTTTTGATAGAAGTATGGCTTTGTGAAGAAATTTACAAAATTCTGACCTGAAAAGTAAATTCCTGCAAATATAACTGAAGAAATATCTGTCCCCTAAGGAGTATTATATCTTTTGAAATGAGTCTATTGTGATTATCTGAACCATGAAGAATTAAGCAAAAAATTTCAGGGCAGACAATGTTTGTCCTAAAGTGTGTATGTTCTCATAGTCTGCTGTGACAGAACACTGTAGATTGGGAGGTTTGTGAACAAGAGGAATGAGTTTCTTACTGTTCTGGAGGCCATGATCAAATAAATCTCTATTCAGCTCATCATCTGGCGAACTTCCTAGGTAGCATTTCCCACTGTAACTTCACATGGTGACATGTGACAGAGTCTGGAGATCTCTCTGGATTCTTTGTTATAATGGCACTAATCCTATTTAGGAAGGATCCATTCACGAGCAAATTACTTTCAAAGGCCTTTCCCCAGATATGCTCACACTGGAGATTAAAATCAAGCATATAGATTTTGGGGAACCACATTCAGATTATTAGCACTCTGACATTCTACAATAAATTTTAGAGAATTTTGAAGTTATAGGAGGCCTCCCATTTGGGGAATCTAGGTGGCGGAAGTTCCCCTTCCTTGAAACTGCTGTTGTCAGATCAAAAGTCAGAAAGAGATTTTAAAAACTCTCTGACAACAGCATTTGTAGCAGTCTTGGGGTATTTGTCTTTAACAATCATTTATGCACCTCAGGGGAATGTTTTGGACCTGAGATCCCATTCCTTTTTCAGAATTAGGAAAAAACAGGCAGATACTCCAGTACATGTCTGATAAAATCTCTGTGCAAGTTGTTGGCTATGAAGGCTCAGAAACCTACAATTTGTTTCTAGTAGCTTCAAAAAGGGCCAATGAGGTGCAGAACAGGACCTAGAGACACTAGGAAAGACTAGACCATAGCAAACCCCAGAAGCCGGGTCAAGAGAAAGACCTAGACCTTGAATTACTGACTAGGGTTTTGATTTGGTTATAGTGATATATTATTATCACACTTGATATGAGATTAAGGCTAATCAGTGAGTGAAGTCTATTTTTAGTATTTCTTTTGTTACTGTTTTCCTTGCAAGAACTTTCATAGAAGAAGCTCTTCAAGATTAACTGAGAGGATGTGGTGGAATTGGACCTAGTGTTTTTTTTTTTTTTTTTTTTTTTTTTTTTTTTTTTTTTTTTTTTTTTTTTTTTTTTTTTTTTTTTTTTTTTTTTTTTCCACCAACCCACTACACCAGACTGAACACCACTTTCAGGTTAAGTTCTATCTCCAATTACTTTAGCCATGTGTCACAAAGTTGACACTGTTCATACGAAAGGATATATGTAAAAATTTTAGTTGTTTTGAATTACTGGCATCCGTTTTGTGAGTTTTTAAGCATGGTAAAGCATTTGATAAATGAAATTAGTTCTTTGAAAGATGATACACTTTGGCAGGGCCTAGAACAAAGTGGGAATGATTTGGGTTAAGGCTACAAAAATAGGTCATTGTTCAAAGGTCATCAAGTTATTGGATGTAGCAATAGAATGCAGTGGTAAGGGTAACTAAATAAAAGCCTAATTCTTGTTATCAAGGCTACATACTTCCAATGATTAGACAATGAAAAATAAATTCAGAAGGGACCAGAGATAAGCAATGGCTATCCTGTTCCCTATTAAATACAGTTGTCAGGGAGGAAGATACTTGAAATGTCATGCATAACTGGTGCCTTTGGTCCTCTGATGGAGACAGATGACTAGGCTGGTGGGATAACATTGCAGTTCCACATCAGTCTGAGCAGTGAGGTAATCCACTGCATATTGTATTACTGCATAGTTTGACTCATACATGTTAAAGAAAGCTGGGTTTCTGTCTTCTCAGAGAAAATGTATGATTGTCAAACATCATTTTATAAGTTCTAGAGGATAGTACTCGGATTTAAGATCTCCTTCAGGAGAAAAACTGTCTTTTTCTTTCTCAGCGTATTACCAAATTTCACTTAGTGTCTATTGTAGAAACTCAGTAATAGTGTATGAACTCTTGATACGTGATGGAGCACAGTGAACTAGCTCTGGACTTAGGTCCTGGACAGGGAAGAGGAGGAAGGAAGGGAGGAAAAGAAGCACCATTTTGCCCTTTCTAAATATGTGGCATTTACAATATAATCTCTTATGGAATCTTGATGTCATTCTGAGGTGGGTGCCCAAATTATGGATGAGGCAACTAAATTTCAGAGAAGTGAAGTCAGTTTTAACCATGGTCAGCTGAGACATGGCAGAGATATTCAAATAGGACCATTCATGATTTTTTCAAACACTCTGCTGACTTGTGAGTTAGGGGTGAGATGATCAAAAGAGCACAAGCCTTATGCTCCTTACTAAGGTTATTTGTTCTTGAAGGTGACTTAAATGTCACCTTAGATGGTGAGGCCCAGTCAAGGCTCAGGTGTTAAATAATGAAAGCAATGAAGCTACATTGTTAACAGCCTTGCAAACAAGCTTAGTTTCAGGGAGAGGATCAATGAATGCAAAAAAATTATTAATTTCTTATTGAGTATACTTCATTATTGCCATTGGGTGAAAGCAGAGCCATGTAATTGTATTAATGTGATCTTAAGTCTTTAATTCTCTGATCACTTTAATACATTGAATCATTTCCTTATTTTTAAAAATTTTAAGTGAACCCTGGTTTTCTATGTGATGTCAATCAAAACCAGAAAAATTTAAATTCATCAAGTGAAACTTAATATAGAACTCTATATTAATATATAACTCTAATATTGATACAGAACACTCAAAGTAATATCCATTTGTGTGTGTGTGTGTGTGTGTGTGTGTGTGTGTGTGTATAAAATTGTTAGTATTTTAAAATGTGAAAAGTAGGAGACTTCACAGGGAAAAAGGAAGAAAAACTGAGAAAGTAATTACCTTGAATTGTCCTGAGGTTAAAATAAAATCAAGCCGATAGTCTGTACTTTACATATCTTCAGTTATATCAATGACTCTCTGTGAGATACTGTGCTCTACCATAAGACAAAGATGGATTCGGATTCTATGCTTTCTACTTACTTAGGCAAGAAACTGCATCCAAGTCAGAAAAAGAGATGTTGCACAAGGGGCAGAAGGAAATAAGTCATTGACTAACTAGGGAAATCACTTAATGAAAAATATCTTTCACAAGCAGTGCTGTTTAATCTGACTGTGTATAGAAGAATTGTATTTCTACATCTTCACAATCAATTACTTTTTAAAATCTAATGAGAAAAGGACACTTTGCATCCTAATCTAAGTAGTGATCATAAAATCGAAGAAATTCTATGTGTTTCTTTCGGTTCTCTGGGACACTGCCTGTGGACAGGACCCTGACGACCGCAACGTAGTGAACAACATGCACACACCCTCTCCACTGGTTATGAGAAAAGGAAGAAAATAAACATTTTCTTCATCTTAGAAATTTGTCTAGCTTTTCAATGATGATTTTATTTTTGTAAATGTTATCTAATCTGTACAACAACCCAATTAAGCAAGTGTCATTTCCATTTTATTGAGTTGCAGCATTCTTGGAGCTCATATTCCAATGAAGATTGGTGAAAGTTATAGAGGCCAGCAAATAAACAGGTAAAATGAGCTCTACAGTGACATTGAATGCCACAAGGGAAAGTGAAGCAAAAGAAGCGGGGAGCACGGGGATCATGTTTTTGGCTAGAGACAGAAACTCTGACTGGTTCTGCTAGGGGAATCAAGTGTGGGAATGAGCCATAGAATGCCCACTCAGGGGATGAACAGGTCAGGCAGAGGGAATGGCAAATGCAAGTATCCTGTAGCAGAGGAGTGGTTTGTGTGTGAGAACCAAGAAGGCCAAGGAGTCTGGGGCAAAGATGCCTACAGGGAAGGTAGAGGGAGATTTCACTCAGGGGTATTTGACCCCAAACCTATGCCGTCAACGCTTCTCTTACCCCATGAGGTAGGGGGGCTATGTAACAGAGAATGACCGTAGGCGCTAAAAATGACCCTAGGCTTTGCCATGTGTTACAGGTTGAAGTACTCTGGAAAATCAAAAGAATCACAAAATGTTGGCTGGAAACAGACAAGTTGTGTCTTTGCAAGTTCAAACTACAAAGAGCGTTGACATGAGATTGTATATAATTTATATCTGGTGAATTCTGTGACCTATTCTCTGAGATTTATGTACATTACATCATTTATTCTTTATAGATACTATCTTATACTCTTTTACAGTTAAATAATGTAAGGCATAGAGATGTTTAGTAAGTTTCCTGGCGTTGCAGAGTTTGGGTTTGAAAACAGGCTGCCTGGCTTCTCATCCTGTACTCTTACCACGTAGAGAACGGAAGAAAATGAAGGGAAATTCTTGGTACTTATTTATTTTCACTCATCACTTTTCTGAAATGCGGGTCACAGGTGGACAAACTTTCAGGGAAAATTATTTACTCTTGTTTCTCTGAAAAAATATAAAAGGAGCCAAGGGAGGAATGAGCTGAAAACAATGGCAGAAATGAACTTTTAATCATTTCTCATTTCAATTTTCCCCTGACAAACAACCAGCACAAAAATAGGATTAGCCAGTTAGGTACCTTGTTGTGTACACATATGTCCCCCATACAGGATAATTTTATTCAACTGTGAAATTTTTAATATCAAACTGTCAAACAAAATTTTGAAATTTGGGTAGCCCAATTACAATCATTATAAGGTATTCTGTACATTTTGGAGGCTTAAAAGAAGCCAGGAGAGAATGTACACTTTTTTTTCCTGTTGTTACACTTCATAGCTTTTTTTTTGTTTTGTTTTGTTTCTCAATAAACAAGGCTTTATAGGCTAAGGCCACTTGCAAGTTGGCTGCTGAAATATGCCAGAAACATCATAAGAAGTAGTTTTTGATTAAATTTCTCAAGTTTTGTAGAGAGTCATGAAAGAAATATAAGCACACATACTCAGACACACTTACATACATAGTAAGAACTAGAAAACAACAGTGAAAATATCTATTTAGGAATTGTGAACTCAGGGTGAAGTACAAAAATTTCATCAAAATGGTTAGCTGATTTTAAATAGTTACTTCATTAGAAAAGTTCTCCCAAACTTCTTGATTACTTGAATCACCCGAGGAACTGTAAAATATGGAATCTTGGATGGATATTATGGACTTTCTAATACTACGACAGGGCTGGGAAAACTATTGTTTGACAAGAACCCTAATGACTTAGATGATAACTCCAATTTGGATATCATTTTTTATAACTATTTATCATGGAAGTTCTTAGGGTGAACAATTATCAGAATTAGTTGGAGGCCCTGTTACAATACAGCTTGCTGTGAACCACCTTCTGAAGTTTCTAAATAAACTGAAAGTATGGGTTGAGTTTGCCATTTTTAAGGTGGTTCTGGGGCATTACACTTTAGGAGTCACTGCCCTGAGAACTTCAGCGCAGGACCTAGGAACTACAGGATGAAAGAGTATCACTACTTTGATTAGCAGCTGCCTGGAAGATTCCATGGTACTAGATAGAATCACTGACCACTGAACAAAATTTTACTTCAGTAAGACAACATTATTTCTATAAAGTACAATTAATTGAATTTCTTTTATATTTTTATTTTAGTGAGTTTGTGATTAACAGATTAACCAGAGGCACCCTACACAGCCTCTTAGTGGGAATCTCCACATGTAAAAAATAATCTTGTTTCATGGGAATGAAAAAAGCAGAGATTGTGAGGTAATCCTTTATTCAAAAGTGAGATCAGATTTAATGACTGACGGAAAAGGAGATAAGCAGACATTTCATAAGATGTGAGGCAAAGAGTTAATGAATTTCCTCTGGGATTTGGTTTGGGAACATTTTTTCTTAATAAACACCTTGCCACTGTGAAGATGGTAAACCAGTCAACGAACTTAAATTCTACCTTCTTCCAAAAAAAAAAAAAGTTAGGAATAAAGTCAAACTTGCTCTGCCAAGCAGAACCAGTAAAACAGTTACATAATTTGCAAGGCCAGAGGAAAAATAAAGATTCCAGGTCCCACTTTGAGAAATTACTAAGAATTACAAGTTGGAAATTGCAAAAGCATTGAACTGTGGGCCTTGGAGCTAGAATTCAATTCAAATTTCAGCCTGATGCCCTGCATCACCATGCACAATTGTTTCGCCTCATTGCTCCTCAGATATACGTAGTTTGGAGAAACATTTTATCTTGAAATTTTATTGATTAAGAGCAAGTTAAATATCATATGACCATGTCAATACTAGTGCATGACAGAATAGATTAAAAAAAATTAAAAACCTTAGATAGCAAAATACTTGATGAAACTGGAGACAGGAATGATATCCATCCCCAGCCTGGGTAGCATTGCTCACATTATTATAAAGCAGAGAAATCCACTAAAGAAATATTTGCTTCATGCCTATAAAGTGCTAGGTAGTGTCCTAGGTGCTGGATCCACTGCTGTTTCTGTGCAGATCAGTAGTCTAGTGGGAGACAGAGCCAATAAGCAAATAGGTAAAAACACAATTGGGAAATGTAGGTGCCATGGTATAGAATATTGGCAAAAGGGAGGTGAGCATAGAAGGAGGGGAGAGAAAGCCTACCAGAAGAATTGACATCGAAGCTTTTGTAATCTAAGAGTGGAAAATAATCCAATTATAAGAAGTATATTTCAATAGGAGACAGAGGCATCACGCAAAATCTCTTCAACAAGAAATTCACCTGTTTAAGGAGCTAACAGAAGACTAATGGGCTGGAGCCAGGTGGAAAATAATGGGAGATGAGTTTAAGGAACTCGGGGCCAGAGTATGCCCTTTACAAATCCATTTCCGGGCCTAATCCCAGAGGTCATCCCAGAGGTCAAAGTAAATCTGTTCTTATTCTAAGGAGAGTAGGAAGCAATGGAAAGGTTGTAAGCAGGCACATGAAAGATGTGAGCCGATGGATGTGGTTGACATCTATTAGCGTGCTTTGGTGAGTGGTTGGTGGGCCAGGAAAGAAGAGCAAGACTGTTGAGAAATGATGAGGGCCCGGACCAGCTTGGCATTGCGGAGAGGGAAAGACATCAGATGGGTTACCTAATCTGTTTCCATGGTGGGAGCAACTGTGCTTGCAGTTAAGATGCATGTGGGTGCTGAGAGGCCAACGAATTGAGAGTTGAGCCAAGCTTTGGCTTGAGCGAATGGGTAGGTGGTAATATTTGCAGAAGTCATGAAAAGTTGGGGACAAACAGACGTTGGAGGAAGATCAAGAGCCCGTATTAGAGCACACTGCTTTTAGGATGATAGTATCAAGTTGGTTAGTTGAGTGTATGCTAGTTGAATATATAGAGCTCAAGGGAGATGTCAAAACTAGAGGTTCTGAGGGTGTTACCAGTTTGCGGATAGTACTTGGTCTGAGAATAAGTGATGTTCACTAGGATAATGTTGCACAGGGAGTTGCTAAGGAGGTTCAAAGGAGTACTGTCTTGCTCTCCTTAGTAGAGGGGTCACCTAAGGAAACAGAATTCCAGAGATCCATACAGGTAATTATGTGACACAAATCAGAAGGGGGGGGGGGCTCTCAGAAAAGGAAAGGTTGATTAGATAGTGGAAAGCTCTAAGCCAGATGAAGATATTGAGGAATTTATTAAGTTGGTAATTTGGACTTGTAATTTTTAAGAGGAATTTTATAGTGATAGTGAAGGAAACCAAATTAAATTGGGCTGAAGAATGAGTGACAGGGAAGGGAGTGCTGGCCCAGAGGGCAGAGGGCGAGCTGGGTAATGGCAGGGCATGTATAGCTAAGGTGCTGCTGCTTTCTTTTACTTTGCAGTACATATTATTGAAACCAGAGCCTTTGTTGTTTTGAGCTATATCCTCCTGGATTTTCTTATTTTTTTTTTCCTCCTTCTTCTTAATCTTCAATTTGGAGACTAAGTCTTGTGAAGTAACTAAGTTGCCCAGGTTGGGCTTGAACTTTGATCCTCCCACATCAGTCTACTAGAAAACTGGAATTATAGGCATGTGGACAAACAATATCAGGGTATATTTGTGCCTTAAAGGGAATAGTAGAAGCAGAGAAAATGATTATGAAAGAGAGAGAGGACCCTTCAAATGTATGAAATCAGAGAAGGCCAGAGGGCTTGGGCCTTGGCAGGGTAAAATTAACCAAATCAGCCAAATGACTATTGTGGTTTGGATATGAATATGTCCCCAAAAGTCTCATGTCTTTGAATGTTATAGATTGTCTATGGAACCATGTGCTGTTGGGAGATTGGGACTTAGTCTGGAGGGTGGATTATCAGCATGCAAATTGGATTATGGGCGTGTAGTGGGGATATACCACACCTTCCACACCTGGATCCAGGAGGGGCTGATGACTGAGATGAGACCTGGAAGGGTATATAAGCTGCTACCTGCCTTCCTTGGAGGATGATTCTCAACTTTTCTTGACTTGCCTTCCTGTTTGTCATGTCGTGAGAAGCTGCCTCCACCTCTGCCTCTGCCATGTACTTGCACTGCTGCCGGCTGGCCCTGAATGGATTGTGACCTTCTGAAACTGTGAGCTAAAATAAACCTTTCCTCCCCTAAATTTGTGAATGTTGAGTATTGAGTCATAACAAAAAAGTAACTAAGACAATGACTCAGTGCAAATAAGAGAGAAGGAGGATAGGCCTGTCATTGTCAGCAATGTTTGCAAAGAAATATGTGCTGCATTATGATGTTGCTTATATTTATATTGTTTAACCTGCCTTTTTATTCTACTTAACCTTCCAGAGGAGGAAAACCCATCAAATTTATCTCCAGATAACTCTTGACATGCAGGCTAGTGCCTTGGCTCTATGCGCGGTCAATATAACTTCATTATAGCTTTGTAAAGGGGAAAGAGGAACTTGAATTCAGATCTCAGATAAAAAGTTGACAGAAAAAATAAAACGTAATTATTTGCCATTGGGGAAAATGGCAGTTAAATGCAAACAAAACAAAACAAAACAAAGCCCACAAAAAAAAAAAAAAACCAGGATTGGTGAATTTGAGAATAAGAGAGCAAAGAAATCATCTTCATAGAAGATCAACTTTGTTGAATTAACTTCAAGGAACTTCGCAGCTTTGCAATATTGAAGTTACTCTATGACGCATCCTTGAGACTGTGTAGTATGAGCTTTGGGTGGAAACAAAAAGCTGACCCTGGGATATTAGAAATCTATTGAGCTAAGAATGGGAGCTGTCAAGGTCAAGAAGCTTTGCTGTCCTGGTTTCCTTCAGACACTTCATCAATAGACCCCTGACAAGACAGAGAAGCTACTGAATTAGGAAGAAAGCAGTTCACAACAGGGGTTAGTTACACCCAAGATTGGTTAACATTTTGATACTTTTAACTCCAGTAAGGAAATACTGCTTCTTTTTGTTATGAAATTGATGGATATGTTATAAAACTGGGAAGAAATAAAGCTGTTAGAAATAGAAGGGGTATTTTCTTAAATGGATTAGACAAAACTGTTGATAATATTCTGAATCATCTTTTTAGATTTCTCTGAAATGTATATAAGTCTTGAATATCTTAGTTCCCCCAAAGCAGTATCTATATTGTTCAGTTTTTATTTCTAGAAGAACACAGTTTTTTTATACACAAAAATTCAGTAATGAGTACAAAATACTTAGAGAAAAAACTTAAACTGCCTTCATGATGCTATCCTTTATTTCTGGAAGATTATTTTGAAGAGAATAGTGATGGTAAATTATTCATCAAAATGAAATGGATTCTCACGTTACAAAATTGTCTCAGAAATGAATCTTGAAAACAAAGATGGTAAAATTTCATTTTAAAAAGCATAGTTCATAAAAATACTTCCTCTTTATGAATTTTTAGACCTTCGGTGTTTTTTCTTGTTTATTTTGTCTAGTGGTTTTAGTTTTAAGTTATCTCTCAAAAAGTGAAAGCTATCAACTTGAGAAGTGAATTTGATGTTAACAAATCAACTTGTTTATGGCAGGAAGTGGAGTTTTACCCCAGGTCGTTTGCTATGGGAACCAAGTAATGCTACGCTGAAATTAAAGTGCTGGGAATTGAACAGTACTCCTAATAACCAGTCGCACGGGAGATAAGACAGAATACTTTTGTTAGTTTACTGAATTGAAATTGAGACCACACAGGTTTTGCTTTGTAGATACGTCATCTTAATTTGGTAAGATGAGTATTTGGGACTCTTAAAAGTCTTTTTATTTTTCTAGATATGCATGAGCAGTAAATAAGATAAAAATTTAGAAATTGTCCTCAAATCTTCAATGAATAGGAAGTTATTTGAACTGTTACATCATATAATTGTCTAGAAGGTTTAGGACGCTGGAAAATATCAAATGGTGTGTGTTCTAATGATCAGCTGAGTAATTTTCAAAGGTTGTTTCTAAGAAGCCAAGCATAGCAATATGTTATGGGTTCAGCCCGATATGTCTCATTTGGAGTTTTTTTCTAATATCAGTGATCCTGGAAGCGTTTTTATTGTACTTGGATGTCAGTCAATGTACACTACTACAAAGAGCCATTAAATTACGTTATCTCTGAAGTATGAGGAGACAGAGATTAACTCTGTGGATCTTCAAGTTTTCTTGAAAATATATCATGAAGTTCTTCAGGAGAATTAGGCACATAATCAAAGGGTCATAATCCTTTGTTACTAGACCCTAGCCTAGCAGTGAATAAAGACTGAAAGACTCGAAGGAATGATGCCTTGAGTCAAAGGAGTAAGCTCTTTTTCTAACTAATGCATACAGGTGGCCATTGCTTGCTCTATCTACTTAGAGTTGTAGAAGTTGTCCAAGTTTTTTCAGCCTGTTCAACACTGATGACTCTATCCTAATTTCCTTTCATTGTGTTAGACATAGCTTTATATATATATATATATTTGTATATATAATTTGCTCTAATGAATAGCAATGTAATAAATATCTCGTCCTTGAAACATCTGAACAGTGTTCTTGGCCCTTCTGGAAACAAACAAAAACCAATATATTTTTCAGTGCCAAAAAAATCTTGAGAAAAAGCGAATGAGCACACATGGCCCCAGTGGTAGCTGTTACGTGCTACATTAAATCCTCACTGTATGACTTTTCCTGTTTTCTAGTCCTTCCAGCTATTTTGGAAGAAAAATTGTCCTCCAAAGTAGAAGGGGTATCAGGTGAGCAAAACCTACCAAGACTCCAGTATTTTACATTTTATGCTGGCGTTTTAGTTTTATTTTCCCCCGGTTTGCATTCTCTACCATGTGTTTGCACAAGATTGTATCATTGTGAAATGCAGCACATTTATTAGGTGCCTCGTAGCTTTACAAGCACATATGTGTACAGATTGCTTGGGCGAAGCCTTTTGGAAATCTCGTTAAGGAGATAGGAGGGAAATTCTCAGTTAAACTTTATAGACTGAGATATTTACCTTCCCAGGGATCGTCAGTGAAGATTTTTTACTGGTTAGGATCTTCCCCCCTTTCTAACAATACACTGACCCTCCTTTCTGCTGGATACAGCCTCCTAGGGCCTTAGTGAGGGGCCCACAGTTGTCTGCTCATGGGTCAGTTGTGAGACTTAAGCACAGGCAGACAGGGGCTCCCTTTGAAATGAGACTGTGAGAGGTAGATAAGTCCCACTCCACCTCCACAGGGACATACCCTGCTCTGCCCAGTGCTATGGAGAGAATTGCTGGCCTTGCAGCGTCCTCAGTCCAGAGGTGCCCGGCTTTCTCTCTTTTCCCCCCCCAGGTTCTTGAACTTCCTGGAGAGTCTGTGAGCTCCTGACTTCTCTCAGTAAATTCTCTTTCATTCGAGTTTGCTAGGATTTCTTTCTGCTCCTTGTTACACAAAACCCAACCCAAAGATATTCTCATCATTAGTGGTGGAAACTGGCCTATCTAGGGCCATCATTGCTGCTAAAACATTTGTTTTTAAAGCAAATTATTAAACCTGGATTAAGAGCAACAATTGCTTGTATTTAGAAAAAAATGATTTCCACTATTATATGTCAATATATCCTGTGCCTGTTTAATGTACTTCTCATGAAAGAAAGATTCTTTTTAGTCTTCCTAAAAACTTTTTAAAAATCATGTTTAAAAATGAATAAGGTTTTTAAAAGACAGAGATGTGGTTCCTTAACAACAGGAAATCATTTTTCTTAATCATTTCACTACATTAATTTTGAGTTTTTTTTCAAAATATGCCACTATTCAAAACATTGACATTTTGACTATTTTATGCATTTAATAATAGCATTTTGGTGGCTTTGTATTTTTATGGCATTATTTTCATTTTAAAGCTTTGCTGTATGGTAATAAATTTACTGTTATATTGGATATTGGCAAAAATAAACAATCAAGTTTTTGGGGTTCTTAGAGTGGACTCAAGTGCTATAGTCAGTGGTCGGAAATATTCATTTGGATAGACCTGGACATCACAGTAAGAGGATTAAGAGAAAATAGATATAAAGGTGACAGTGTTTAACATTTGGTTTTCAGAGTAAACATGTATTATGTTGCAAGGTGTTTCTATTAGAAATATAGCCTTTCTGCTTTAAAAGTTTATAGGAGATTGTAGGAGCCCAGACCAAAGTGTTCCCTAACATTTCTATTGTTTTAGCACTTCCCTTGTTTTTAGACCTTCCTCATATGTCTGTTTTCAATCATCATCATCATTTTTTGCCAAATCTTTGTGTACTGAATGAGATTAAGTTCCTGATTACAAAGGATTATGTCAATATTTTCAAATGCCAGTAATCGCTCATTGACTTATAATTAGGTCAAAGACTGTTGTAGGGTATGAGTGTCTGTCAATAAAATACATTGTCATTGGTTCACAAAAAGATTTGAGTAAGAACTAAATAAAAGCTATGCATGATCAACAAGCACCTGGAAAGCTGCTCAACACAATTAGTTTATCACAGAAATGCAAATTAAATTCGTACAGAGTAATTCAACACAACCAATCACACAACTGAGACAGAAAAAAGACAAACGCTATCAATATTGGCAAGAGTATGGAATGAGTGGAACGCCCCTTTGTGAGCTGTAATAGCATAATCATTACAGAACACTAGAAAATAGTTTTACAATTTTTCCTGAGAGTAAGCATACACTTACCTTATGGTCTTATGACCCTTCAGGAAAATACATGTCCACACAAAAATGATTATGTAATGTGTTCATAGTAGCTTTATTTGTAAGACTCAACCTGTAAAAATGCAATGTGCTGGGTACTACAAGGATGGACCACAAGCCCATCATGCCCAGGCCCTGAGTTCAATCTCCAGCACTGCAGTGAACAAACAAACAAATAGTAAGTGAATGCTTAAGATCTTATTTGAGTGCAGAAAATTTTATGTTATGTGAAGTTTTCTTTACCACAATAATTTTTTTTTTGTCAAGAAAGCAAATTATTCACCTTACTATTCACTAATGGGAAGTTTTTTAAAAATCTTTGGGATATTAATACAAGATTTTAAAAAAATGCCTTCTTAGAATCAAATATTTTTCCACCTTCTATTTTTTCTCAGAGTAGAGATTTCAGAAATAACATTTTCAACTTTTCCTATGACTGCTTTATTTCTAGTGTTCTTATCTTATAAAAATTCTGACACTGTGAATGTAGAGCGGCTGTAAGTGATGGAGGGCTCTCTGAGCGTCTACCTGTCCTGGAGCTGCTGCGGACAGCTCTCCATCTATCCAGCAACAGGAGAGCGGGGACAGGCCTTGTCAACTACAGTTATTCTGCTTTCCATGTTAAGAATTTAAGGGCCATGCACAGAGGTTTGTAATTTCCTGAAAAGTTTGTAATTTTTAAAAATAACTCGAGGCTTTATTTCCTTAGTAATGTGTATCAGTATCTTCTGAAGTATTATCTCTATTTGTGATATACAAAAAAGACAATATTTAAAAGGTTATTTTTACTAGGTCTAGATAAATAGAAAATAGGTATATTTAGGAATGATTAGACAATTTTATTATATTTAAGTCAAAGTATAATTGGATCCTTTTCCTATGACAAATGTAACATAGAACCACAGACTGGGTACTTTTTTTTCCTAGAGAAAATCACATCTACTTTATTATATCCTTATTAAATCTCAAAACAATGAAAACAAAATGAGAGGGGACTGGTTGTGGTATTTTCTGAACTGTGAAAGGGACAATTTCCACTTATATTACTGTAAATATTTACTTGCTTTATCGATTATATCTTCTCTCTCTCCCAACTACCTAAAATTTAAATTTATAGGCTTTTAAAAAGCAGTTCCGAGAATATACATTTACTATGTCGTTTATTATGTTATTTTAAATCTCAACTAGCTTGATAAAACTATGACACCTTAAAAAAAAAGTCAGAGTTCCTCATGCAGAAGAAAGTACCATATGGTAGTATGGTGGAGCATATTTTTCCCCACTTTATTGATATGTATAAGTGCAAAATGTAAGGTTTACAATGAAGTTGAGCATTTTTTGCATATATGTTATCTTGTCAAGGTGACAAGGACTTTCCCACTTTCCTTTTGTCCCTCCTCCTCCCCCCCCCGCCCTCTCCACCCTTCCCCCGTTTCACTTTGTTTCTCGTTTTAAGTTCCATGATATAGTTGTGATCTGGGTCTCTCATATCAGAGAGACCATTCGATGTTTCACCTTCTGCTTCTGACTCACTTCACTAAGCATGTTGTTCTCAAGTTTCTTCCATTTCTCTGTAAAAACCTCCACATCGTTGGACTTTATTGATGCATAGTATTCCATTGTGTATAAATACCACAATTTGTGTATCCACTGGTCTGTTGATGGGTATTTTGGTGACTTCCAAATTTTAGCTACTGTTAGTTGTGCTGTTATGAACATGGGTAAACTGGGTATCTTAAAGCATTAGAAAAATATTCTCTGTTAATTCTGGAGATCAAAAAATCCTGAAAAGTGTACCACAGGCTGAAATCCAGAGGTCAGAACACAATATCCTCCTGAGAGGCTCTAGAGGAAACAGCTTCTGTTTCCCCTGGTGGAACACTGCGTCCACTGGCTCACAGCCACATGTTTCCAATCACCACCTCAGGGGTCACTGTCTTCCCCAAGAATCATGTCTCTCTCAGCCTCTCTCTTTTCCCCCCCTTTTTACTGATCTGTATAAGTGCAAAACAAAGTTTACATTGGTCTTGAGTATTTTGTGCACATATATACTATGGCAAAGTTACAAATCCTTTCCTTCTCTCTTTTCAACCCTCCTCCACCCCTCTAGTTCCCATTATTCCCCACAATAAGTTCTATGAAATAATTGTGATCTGGGTTTTTCATATTCGAGAAACCATTTGATATTTCACCTTCAGCTTCTGACTCACTTCACTAGGCACGATGATCTCAAGTTGCCTGCATTTACCTACAAAAGTCTCCAATCTGTCTGACTTTATTGATGAATAGTATTCCACTATATATAAATGCCACAATTTATGTGTCTATTGGTGTGTAAGGACACTTGTGATTGCATTTGTAGCACATCTGGAAAACTGAGATCATCTTTCACCTCAAGATCCATAACTCAATTACGTCAAAAACCATTTACAGATTCTAGAGGTGGGGAGCCATTTTTTTCTGCCAGTGCAATTTAAATATTTTGCCTTACTTATGGGCCATGTAAAATGATCAACTTAAAAATCAGACTGCTCTGGGGTTGGGGATTTAGCTTAGTGTCAGAGTGCCTACCTGGCAAGTGTGAAGCCCTGGGTTCAGTCCTCAGCACCAAAAAAAAAAAAAAAAAAAAAAAAAAAAATTTTTCCTAATTTGGCTGAAAGTGCTCCTCTGGTGAGGCCTGGGCAGGATGACCCAAGTGTTCCACAGTCCATCCACACAGCTGTTGTGCTGGGGTTTCACCCTACTCCCACTGCTGGTAGAGAGGGCCTCCTCGTTTATTCAGGTTATTACCAAACGTGAAATATCATGCTTTTTATTCTAATTACATTGCTCTTTTCCTGTCACTTCAAAGAGCATATGGTCTTTCTTACACATTTTGTCTTTTAAATGCATTATTTCTTCTAAAAGACTGTGTATTTATGTTATATAAGCCAGTATCTGTTTTTGTTCACGATAGTCATTAAGATCCTTTAGTTTTCTTCACTTTATGAGTTGCTGTCTTTTCTCTCCAGTAAAACAGTAAAGATTTCGGGATTTTGAACGCAAGAGCTGTGTCATACTCTCATATATCATGCCACCTGAGGATCCTTCTGATACTATTTTTAAAATATTCACTCCTGTTGTTAACTAATAGCCATTAGGTTACCATTTTGACTCAGAAAAAGTGATTACCACATATAGGCCATCAGAAAGAATAGGACATTGAGTAATATCTACCTGCAGGAAAAAATGGCACTTAAGTTTTCCCTAGTTCATTCATTAATCTGACTCCTGTTTTTTTTCCATTGTGAATGAAAATAAGAGGTGATCGACTAATAAACTGTTAGGAAGGCAACAATACTGAGTTTGTTTCACAAGATCAAATTATGACAATCTATTTTAAAAGTGAGCTCATTCTTGTAATAAGGTATTAGTACAGAAGAAATAAGATCCACCATATTAAAATTTTATCTTCATGGTCTCGGATGCTGGCTTCTGCTCTCAGATCTGTTTTGCATCTTTATAGTCTCTGGGTGTGGAGCTGTGTGTGAGACTTCAGAGATTCCATGTACATTGTGAACACTGTGCTGTAGTAAGTGCAATACATCGGTACAAATTCAGTTTTATCTCTACATACTGTAGTTAAAAGGTCACAGTTCATTTTTGCTCTATATTACAAAGTAAAAGGTCATTCTTGGAAAGCCATTTTTCAGATTGTCAATAGATAAGATATGAACTGGTCAGGAGAGAAATATTCAATTTCTTAGCCTCTTTTTTCCCGCTGTACTAGAATGTCTGAACAGGGTAATTTATAAATAACACAAATTTACTTCTGGCAGTCCTGAAGGCTAGAAGTTCAAGATCAAGGCATCGGCAGTACCGGGGACCCTGTCTTTCTTCTTCTAAGATGATGCTTTAGGTGCTTCAGGGAGGCGCTCCGTGGGCTCATTTGGCACTGATAAGAAGGCGATGAATAAGTTATTACAATATTTACCCCCCCCCCACACACACACAGGGTCCCACTCTGTAGTCCAGGCTAGTCGGTCCTGATCTCACTGTGTAGCCCAGGCTGGCCTAGAACAATCCAGCAATCGTCTTGCTTCAGTCTCCTAAGTGATGAGACTATAGGCATGTGCCACCACTCCTGGACTGTGTGGTACTGGAGAATCTAACCCAGGGTCTTGCACTTGCTAGACATGTGCTTTAACCACTAGCTATGCCACCAGGTTTTAACAATCTCTTTTTATGAGGGCATAAATCCATTCACAGAGCAGAGCCCTCATAAGTTAACCTCCCATAAAACCACCCTTTCTAATACATTTACAGTGGGGATTAAGTTTTCAATACATGAATTTTGGAGGGAGCCCTTCAGATAGCATTCAACAAGTACTACATTGAACAACATACAAGTGCACTGCAATATAGGTTATGGGTATAGGTTTGAGGACACGGCAGCCTCTGTACAAATCTCATTACCATTACAAATTAATTTTATGACCTTGGGAAAATTAGCTTATCTCAGCTGGCAAAATTTGTTTTATAATTTATATAGAAAGGGATAAGAAATGGAATTACGATATAATACTGAAGGTTAAACTAGATGAACTCTATGAAGCACTTAAATGTGTGTTCAGTAAATATGAATTCATGTTCATTCCCAGTTTCTAAAACATGAGAATCAAGAGGTAATAGCTGATTTGACATATTTACGCAACATCCTCCATCTAACTCAAGGAGTAGATCATAACACGCATGAGAAATTTTTACTTCAATGAGGATGAGTTTCTTGGAACCCCTGCACTAACTTGAATAATTGTTCTAAATTCCCTTGAATTTTGAGTTCTGGCTCTAAGATTCAGTCTTTCATTCCTTAACCAATATCATTATTTCTGCTTTCTAAGCGTTCTTAATATCTCAAAAGAAAGTCTTCTAATCAGTTGAAACTGTTCTAGTCTGCAGCAGTAGAGATGTGGGCAGCATTGTTGTAGTCAAGGTGGTGAACAAAACAGAGGGATGTGGTTGGATTGACTTCAGGTCGCTCTAAATCCCTAAAAATTTTTAATCATATTGCTTTTTTCCATGGATAGAATTTACATTTTATCTCTTAGTAAAAGAAGACCTATTTGTTTTTTTCTGTGTGTGCATGTGTGTGAGTGTGTGTGTGTGTGTGTGTGTGTGTGTGTATCTTCTGGTGAACTGACAGAAATTTCCTTCCTTAGGAAGGTTTGCCTTGGCTGAATACTGAGGTTGGCAAAGGTTATCTGCTGACAAATGACTTTCAGACCTTTTCTTGACTTAGAGGGCTCTCCTTTGAGACATGTTTCACTGTCCCTTTAGGCCTTGAGAGTCAATTTGATTAACCTTTTATTTTAATTTCTCTAACGACAGAGACTACATTGTGGTACCTTTACTCTTCACTCATCTTTTTATCCTTTCATTCAGTTAATATTTATGAAGCACTCTCTATAGCTAAGCACTGTGTAAGCCTCTAGGAACGAAACAGTGAATAAAACACATGGGCTGGATCTCTTCATTAGTCAATGTTCTGTAGTTTAAAGAGACTGTTATTTTCAATGACAGAAGACTTTACCTTTCTGTTTTTCTCCTCTTGCCTTTGACTCTTTCCATACTTGCCTGTGAAGCAATGACAACTGGTGACACAGATGCATTCTTAGCCTTTGGCACCCTTTAAAATTTATTTTTATCTTGAGTAAGCATTAGTCGTCACCTGCCAAATATTAATTATTGTTCTTTGAAGCAGCTCTGGTATGAAGAATAAAGACAAGTAGATTTGATGATTTTGTACAGTGCCATGAAAAAAGAGAGTCACCAGGAGGAAATGCAATTCATAAAATTACATTTTCTTATAAAGAATTTTAATTAGAAGTCGATATGTACAACAAACAGAACCCATTCGAACAGGACTTTAAATTTACAGTGATGAAAGTGGCTTAAGGTTACTTCTGTCTTCTCACATCTTAAAAGTTTTGCATCTGGTTGTTCAACTTTGAAAAGGAAAGTAATAATTCATATGCACAGTTGAATGTTCAGATCAACATCTTACATGCAAGAAAAACCCAGCAATTATCTATTCGTACTAGAGACCTTTGGGATTTGTAGAATGTAGGCAGCTGATTAGTATCTCTGACGTCAATGTCTAACAATCACTTGCACCATTTTCTAAAATCCTGGAGGAATGATCTTAATTCTTACTAACTTTATATTGCCCGTATACACAAGATATATACTAACTAAGGGAGTGCAAAATTCTAATTAACATTGAATAAAGTTTTTAAAATAATGGTGGAATGTGAAGACAGATAAGGAACCATGACCACTTCATTTATCATTTGGAAAATATTGACTGATAATTAATATGAGACTAGAAATATAGAAGGTTTTGAGGATGTGAAGACAAATTAGACAGTAACCTTGACTTAGAGTCATTCAGAATTGAGTTGTGACACATGTACAATAGTACAATACAGGAACAACAAGATGTGGATAGGAGAAATGTACTGCAGCGCCTGTAGGGGTCACAGGTCACTGCTTCCTGGTTAAGGAAGACAGTGCCAACAAAACAAAACAAACCAGATATTTGATTTAGATGAGAAATTTTTTCTAGCTGTTGAATAGAATAAAGGTCTATAAAGCAGAGAGTGTAGCATGTACAATGTCACAGAAGTACAAGAGAACTCATAGCAAGTCAGAAGAATCAAGGCATGGAAATTAGAAGGAGGCAAGGTAGGAATGAGCCTTGTGTGTTGTATTAATTTCAACTTTATTTTCTATGCAGAAGGGAACAGTGTGGTTGGGGAGCAGAACACTAAGTTCCAACAGCCAGGTTTAAGTACTGGAGGAGAAGGAAAGCTTTGAGTCAGAAAAGCAGCCTAAAGGTGACAGCGTTAGTGCAGCCAAGAGATGACCAAGGTCTGCCTGTTGGATAACAGACTAATGGAGTGAGGAAAACATTGATATTTTATAGGGTAGAGTTGAAAGAACTTGATGAATAATAGAATTATGGGAAAAGGAGAGATGAAAGATGAGAAAGTACAAGGCATCTTGGATAATTTCAAATCATAAAACGATTCCCGTGTGGGAGCCTGAGGCAAGAAGATTGTAAATTTGAGTCTAGCCTAAGAAATTTAGTAACTTAAACACTGTCTCAAAAAAAAAAAAAAAAAAAAAAAAAAGGAAAGGAAGCTGAAGGGTGAAACTCCGTCATCAGGAGGCTTGTCTAGCAAGGCGAGTCTCCAAGTTTATTTTGACCCACCAGAACCACACAATAGCAGGGTATGGTGTCTCACTTCTGTAATCCCAGCAGTCAGGAGGCTGGGGCAGTAGGATTTTTGTGAGTTCGAGGTCACCGTGGGATACGTTTTTCAGAATCAGCCTGGTCTACAGAGTGAGAACTTGGCTCAATAAAGAAAGAAAGAAACAAACAAAGTCTGGGATGGTGCAAAGTGTGAAGACCTTCGAGTTGAATTCAACTCCCAGTAATGCCCCCACCCCCACTGTCCCCATGCACAGATTCCTGTGTTGTAGTATGATCAAGTTTAAAAGCATCTGATTAAAATATTAATTGAATTTTTTTCCTGAGAAAAATTTGTCAATACAACAATTTATAGTTATTGTCCGCCTGCTTATTTCTTTTATGTGCTGGACATTTCTCCCTAAGAGGTCAGTAGACGTAATGGCCACTATTGAGCTATGGCTCTGCATTAGGCCTGGGGCTAAGGATTTAGATATTTTCATCAGTTCTCCGAATGTCCCTGCGTTGCTCACATTACAGCCCTTGTTTTACGGATGAGGAGGCCCAGGCTCTGAGTAACTCATTTCCCGTGTAACCTGCTACACTTGTAACAGGCTTCATTAGTAGGACAAAACTGAATATTTCTGATTCTAAAACTACTTTATTTCACTAGCTTGCTACTCTACCTCGGTATGTCAGAATTGTCTCTACACAATTTTCGGTATTGTGAGGGGGAGAAATATTGTTAATTGGCCATTATAAAGCACCAACCTGTCGACTGTCTCTCTGCATTGCTTTAATGTAGATCTGATTCCTCCGGACCTTGATTCTCTTTAGGGAGATGCACGTGTTCTTCATCTTGCACAAGTCTGCAGGGTTCCTTAAGACTTTGCTGATTTTAACAGCTTTGTATGTGTCTTACAATTGGTATGGAACATAGGAGTTGCGCTGCGGTGTGCAGGCCCCTCCTCTCTCATCCCTTAGCTGTGTGACCTCATTGCAGTTCCCCATGCGTCCATTCCTCTGTCATTAAATGAAGATTACAGTTTTACCTCACACGATCCCGGTGAAGCTTAAATGAGATAAGGTGAAGTGGGAAGCATCGTAGTACCTGGCGCAGAGCGACCATGCCCTCTCATAGGCATTACTAATATTTTTTTCAATTACCCAAGCGTAAAGTACTTCACCATCTGTTCCAAGGCTATCCTTGCACTCACATTCCTCCCTGCTGTTGCGCATAGTTTGCAGAAGCAACTGCTTTTTTTGTCTTCCAGTTTTGGTTGTTTTGTCTCTTGGCTATCTGCTGCTCATACTTTTGTAGCTGGGATGGGCGCACCCCCTTTTCAATCCTGAGTCACTTCCTCCCCTCAGACAGGAGTTGGCAGACTTTCTTATACAAAGCCGTCACAGACCATGGCAAGTTTTGAAAACATGCAAATTTTTTTTGCTTTTTTTTTCTTGCTTGCTTTTTCTTTCTTTCTGAGAAAGGGTATCATTCTGTAGCCATGCTGGTCCTAAACTCACTACAGACCCCAGACTGTCTGTGGACTAATGACAATCCTCCTATCTCAGCCTCCCCAGTGCTGGGATTACAGGCATGTGCCACCACGCCCAGTTTATGTGGTGCTGGGAATCGAATTCAGGCTCTTGATTTAGCTTTTGCTAGGCAAGCGCTTTAACCATTTAAATGGTTAAATGGCTGAACCATTCCTCCAGCCCCAGTATTTTTTTTTTCTTATAATCCACAGTTCAACAAAGGAGTGTGTCCCAAGCATGTGTGGGGTTCTATGTTCAATGCCCAGCACACAATCACTAAATTAGTGTAGATAATTCTTTATTAAAAAATTTTTATGTTTTAGTAACATTAGTTTGACTCAGAAAAAAAGCGTAGAATGCTATGAACATGTTCTTTTTGGCTAAGGAAGCTTTACATTTAAATTTTCCTGGATTGTACCATATTTGAGCATTGAAGTTTATGAATTTTATCTTGAATGTTTTTTTTTAAATAAACAGACAAATCTGTTTCCCTTTTTCTTTCTTTCCTTCTCTCCCTATTACTGACTGAATTTAAGCCACTTTCAATGGATTTGATCTATTGTTACCAATAACTAATTATTAATGAAGGATTCATGGAACTGAGCTCAAATCTGCAAAGGGTCAGGCAGTATTTGTTTTAGGCTTTGAAGTCCACGTAGCATGTATAACACTTACTCAATCTTGCCATTTAAGCGTGGCAGGAGTCCTCAGTTGTACTTAAGGGGATAATTGAGCTTCAACCTCAAAAAATATTATCGAAACAAATGGCTGGCTGGATTTCATCCGCAGGAAGGCAGAGTTTGCCCATTCTTTTCTTTTTCTTTTTCTTGGAAAGTTTTCTTGAAGATACTACTTTGAATTGATTGAACCTCTAGATGAATCTTTGCCTATTCACTGTACCTACGTCCTCTCTACACTCAGGAGATGGTTCTTTCACAAGAACTGCATCCTGTGTTTTCATCTCTATATTTTTTTCAAGCATAGAGAATGTTCATTAGTGTTTTTTGAGTGGATGGATGAATTTCATTTATCGGCTACTGTTATTGAAACAGGATAGCCATTAACGGTGGCTCTGTGATTCAATTGGTCTTTTAAAAATTTGCTTTAAACTGACAAGATTAGTAGGAGGTTCAAATTGAGGCCAAACCATTATGGGTTACAGCTGGGAAAGGTAGGGCCTCTTCCTCACACATAACATAAATAAGCATATATCACCCTTTCGTTTTTAAATAGCTTTTCCACCAAAGCGTACTATTTTCTGAGCCATTAAACTTTTCAAAGCAATTTAATGTATTCTTTCATTTCTTAGAAATGGGATTATCTTTGAATGCAGCTTTAAATATAATGCTATGGAACAAATAACTTGGCGAAGGGGTGTTGATTGAGTGCAGGCTTTGGAAACACCTGTTAATAAATTATTGTAATAGGAGAAATGCAATATAATTGTTTGAGAGGATGGTACTGGAATCCCAGAGCTGTCACACTGAGCCACGCCCAGCCTATTTGTTTTTCACTTTTTGAATTTTGAGACAGAGTCTCCCAAAATTGCCCAGGCCGGACTTCAATTTGTGATCCTCATGCCTTAATCTCCCACAATCCTGGAATTACAGCCTGTGTACTAGGCATAGTGGCTGAGGTAGATTTTTGATATATTCATGGCAAAATCTTGACATAGTTGAATAAGGAAAGATTTGAAGATAGATCAGGAAAAACTCAAGGAAGAATAGATCCAGAGAATACAGAGAATCAGGTAACCCAAGCTGTTCAAATTTAAGATTTCTTTCCTCTAATGTGAGATTATTATGGTTATCATACTTCTTAACATAAGCTGTGAAGGGTGACAAGGTTTTATAGCATCTTCTTACATTTTCTTTGAATTGTCTTATAGATTAAAAAAGAATTAGGTATCTAAAATATCTTCGAATTTCTATTTGCCATAAGTAAACAGCGAAGGGTAACACTAGTAGACTTGTATCTTAGTCTCTTTTTCGTTGCTGTGACTCAATACCCGACACCCACAAACTTAGGAAAGGTTTATTTTAGCTCAGTCTCAAAGGTCACAGTCCATTCAGGGGTGGCCGGCAACCGTCAAAGTATGCGGCAGAGAGAGAGGTGGAGGCAGCTTCCCCAGACAAACAGGAAGACAAGCTGAGGCTAGTTGAGACTAGTCCCAGTCCTCCAGGAAGGCAGGTGCAGCTTATGTATCCTTTCAGGTCTCCGCCCAGTAACCAGTCCCTCCTGCATCCAGGTGTGGCCACTACACACCGTTAATCCTAACTTAACTGCAATCCACCCCTCCAGACCAGACCCCAATCCACCAACATCACATG
>PVKB01001191.1:0-108743 GCA_004027205.1 Ctenodactylus gundi | reverse complement strand
GCATGAGACTTTTGGGGGACACTCCAGATCCTAACCACAACAACTTGTATGCTGATCCTGATTTGTGATAAATAATTGACGACAATCTACTTGAATTCTCATTTCTTTTGTAATTCAACATCGCTGGCTGAAAGTTGGCAGAAACACAGCTGATACGAAGAGTGGGCATCTGCTACTCACCACCGATCATGTGTGGTATGAATTTGAGAACCGCCTTCTATAAGTCACCCAGGGGAGTGATCTGAGAGGATAATATTCACTTTGGAGTTTTCACTTTTGCCTTGGCTTGGAGGCTATTCCGTGGGATGCATCATTTATGTTGAAAGACTTCCTCAATTATTTAATAGCCCGTGGTCAGATTTGAGGGTAGACTTATTTTGACATCTCAGAAGCTGAGGTCCTTTGAAATAACAAGCAGATGTTTGGCCTCCCCTTTCATGCCAGTTATCACGTGCAAGTTCAGCTCTTCCACACTGCAGCCGCATAGGCGAATCCTCCACTTTCTAGTTTCCCTCCTCTCAACCACCCAGTGTATTACGTACTTAAAACACTGCTTTCCCCTCCCTACCCCATTCACATACACCAATCAAAGAATCTTTGGTATTTCACCAAGTGCAAACTCTTCAACTTGATTTTTAGACTATTTCTAAAAATTTCATCTCACATCTATGCAAAGTGTGATTGAAATGTACAGTAAATGTTTACATTTAAAATTTTTATTATATGAAAAGACAGATTGTCTGTAAGCCTTTAAAACACGCCCCCTTACTTCAAACCCTCTTATCTCATTGTTCTTGCCGAACTCTGAAGCAGTTCTGGAAGTCCTCTTATGTGAATGTCTTTAGGCGTGTGATCAAAATACCTTCAATGCTACTCCTCAGTGTCATGTAGTAGAAAGACAGACTCTTCCCAGCATCATGGTGTGTTCTCACCACATCTCGTGCTTCTGACTTTCTGACTCAGAGTTGACTGTGAAAATAACTTTCTGAATTGGGTCAGGACATCCAGGCAGCTGTGAGATCCCATCTAAGGACACAAGAGAGGACTTCAGAATCTCTTCAGAACGTGGCAATGACACCAGGCTAAGAGTGAAGTGTTTTCGAGAATGTTAATGGCAGTGTGTCTTCTGCTATAATGCATTTTCTAAAAGAAGGTCTTAACACTTCATATCTAATAGAATCATTGATTCTTTTTCCGTCTGACTTAAAGCACTTTCCCAAACAGATGTGTTTATTTCTTCTCTCCTCTTCACATCCCTGCCGCACAAGCCAAATTCCCTGTCATCACACATTTTCTCAGTCATCTGCTCAGGTGGGTCCTGGTGGCTCTTTGAGATTCTTCTGGTCCGGACTCCTCTGCTCCTCCAGCCTCCCGTGATCTTGTTCTTTCTCCTTTCCTCCCATACCATGCTTGTCTGTTAGTTAAAAGGCACCTAAGTTTCTACAACAATATATAATTGATTCAATGAATGTATGTTTAGATTAATAAAAAGTAGAATGTCTTTTTGCAGTATATCTTTGTAAAGTTACTTTTTCCAACTTGCCAAAACTTCTGCATTCTGAAAATGATTAAAAGAAGAACTAAGCAAAACTTATGGCTTTATAGTTGTTGTTGGTTTTGAAGCGTGGTCTCACTTTGTAGCCCAACCTGGCCCTGAGCTCACTATGCAGCCCAGGCTGGCATTGGACTCACAGAAATCCTCCTGTCTCAGTCTTCCCCCCCGAGTGTTGAGATTACAGGCATGCAACACTATGCCCAGCTTATCTGGTGCTGGGGAATCGAACTCAGAGCTTTGAGCTTGCTAGGCAAGCACTTTAACCACTGTGCTATTTCTTCAGCCATGCTTTATTCTTAAAAGTAGGATTAAATCCTGTTTTCTCTTTGTAAAATATTAATGCTTTGGCAACAAATTATTGTTATTTACCACTAATAGCAAATTAAGACAGATTGTTAATGTTATGTGTTAATAATGAATTCAAAACTAGTTTTGAGAATTGAAAAATTGACAGTTAAAATTAAGATGTAAAAAATTAAAGAAAAAAACCACTTTATATTTTTTATCCCAGTAAAAAATGCTTCAACCAGGTTTTCTCTTTAATCTTCTATGCTATTCTTTTGCTATTGTTGAGGACAGAACAGAGTTTCAACAATAATGCAAAGCACAGAATTGAAAATAAAGCACTCTCTCAGATGATACAGGTGAATATCAAAGTAAAACTTGAATATAATATAAAATGTTAAATTATTATTAATTTATGGAAGTATAGAAAACTATGTAAGCATGTACATAGCTTTGTATACAAGTATGAAAATGTAAGCATCACAAGACCCCTAAAGCAAAAAATATATTTGTATATTTTTGCCATTTTAGGTGACCTCCCTAATGATAACTGCAAAGCCCTCTGAAAGATTCTGCTACTGTGATTCTATCAGATTTGAAAGAGACTTTGATGGTTACCCAAACCATCTCCCTTGTGTTTCAAGCGAGGAGATCGAAGCGCAGAAAGGACCAGCAGCTTGGTCAAGATCACTTAGTTTCTAGTACAAGAGGATCTGACATTCTGATTTGCTGGGCAGGAATCTGGTAGATTTCACAATCTCTCTTAAAGAAAAGAATGAATTTTCCCCATTAAAAATATGCTAGAAAGTAAGGGAAAGTGTGAGCGAAATTGCACACAATCTGTCTCATAATTATTCAAAGAAATCTCTTCTCATTTTATAGGTTTGTTTGCAGTCTTGTGTCTGCATGGAGTTTGAGTACATAATGTCCTCAAACATCAATACTGTGGCCGCATGCAGCCCATACTGTCTCTATGTGGTTATTTTCACGTAAGCTCTCAGCTCCTGAAGGTGGGGTGTTGCCTGCTTTCATCTTTGCTACTAGTGTCTTGTCTGTTTTCTACAATGTGCTGAGCATCAGCACCAACAGTCGCCTGTGCTTACTCTCCTGTTAGGCTTCTAAGTATGAGAATAGGCCCTTTAAGTCAGTAGCTTTACAATTATTCTGTGAGTTTATGCATTGTCCTAACTTTCCCCATTAGTTTATCATCATATCATATATTTCCTAACAAATATTGTTTCTGTGAAGATTTTTTAACACAATTTTTCAGTATTTTAAAAATGATATTATTAAGAATTATTGGGACAAAGGATATGTTCAAAATTGTTTAATTTATAAATTTAATATACACAAAGCTCTTGTTAATTATAATAAACTTGTGACAAAAGTAGTGCAATTATCTTTTTTTGCACTTTATATATGTGATGCATGATGTTTACATTGAACCTCAGTATTTTGTACACATGCATATATATATATATATATATATATATATATATATATATATATATATATATATATCATGCCATAGTTACAAACTTTTCCCGTTCCTTTTTTTGGCCCTCCTATACCCTTCTCCTCACTAACTCTCAGTATCCCCCCCATTTAGCTCTATGAAATGACTGTATTCTGAGTTTCTCATATCAGAGAAACCATTTGATATTTAACCTTCTGTGACTCACTACACTGAGCATGATGGTCTCAAGTTGCATCCATTTACCTATAAAAGCTTTGAAACTGTCTTCATGGTCCAGTAGTACTCCATTGAATACATATACTATAATTTTTGTATACATTGGTCTGTTGATGAGTATTTTGGTATCTTCCACATTTTAGCTATTGTTAGTTGCGTTGCCGTGATCATAGGTATGCACATATCTCTTTCATATGATGCTTTTAACTCTCGTGAAAAGACTTCCAGAAGAAGTATTGTTGGATTGAAGGGGATATTTATTTTCAGCCTCTTTTGGAATTTCATCCTGCCCTCCCTAGTGGTTGTACCACTAGCAGAGTAAGAGGGCTTCTTTCCCCCACAATTTCGCCAGCATGGATTGCTCTTTGAGTTCTTGATATAGGCCATTTTCTCTAGGGTTAGATGATATTTTAGTGATGTTTTGATTTGCATTTCTCTGGTGGCTAAGGATGTTGAACATCTTTTCATCCGTTTACTGGCCATTTGAACTTCTTGATCTGAGAATTGCCTATTCATTTCCATTGCCCACTTTTTAATTGGGTCTTTGGATTTGAGGAGTCTGCTTTTCTGCCATTCCTTGTATATTTTAGTTATTATCCTCCTATTTGAGGTACAGGTGATGAATTTTTTTCCCATTGTTCTCAGTTCTCTTTTTACTGTGTTGATAATTTTCTTTGCCTTCAGAAACTTTTTAAAATTTAATATAATATCACTTGTTGATTCTGGGGAATATTTCTTTTGCATTGGGTATCATATTTAGAAAGTCCTTGCATATATCTATATATCTTAGATTTTTTGCCTAATTTGTCTTTCAGAAGGTTCCGTATTTTGGTTTTAATATCTAGGTCTTTGATCTATTTTGGTTTGATTTCAGTCATTTGTTCTGATTTGTAAAGAATATATCTGAAAAGCCTTATGTGTGTTTGGTGGAATGGAATCTCCACTGCTCTCTGAAGAAATTTGAATTACTTCAGACTTAATGCAGTAAGTGTTTTATGTTACTCTTACGCAGTATACAATATTCACAGACCCTCATGTGAAGAATCAGTTATTCAGATATTGTTCATAAGATTATTTGATTTCAGAAAGAAGAAAAGCAAAAACTGAGAAGTGTGATTATACTTACAGGTCTCAATAAAAAATGTATGCTTTATAAACAAAATCTCTCATGCCTGGCCAACACCTTTTCGGTGCTGACTCTACTGTGCTGACTCTAGAGGAGTATATAAGTAGCTACGGAAATGATCCTGAATGAAGTTACAGTCCATCACTGGAAGGCCATGGTTTTATTCCACTTGCCAACTGTACTGTTTTTGTTTTAAAATTATCTTTTCCTATTACATTCATGCTGCTAAATTCTCTATTGGAAATATTTATTTTTATTTGTGACATGTGACAGAATTTTTTTCTACATCAGAAATGGGTGTTTTTAGGTGTAAATGTAAACATTGGCTCCACCTTCACATAAAAGCTTGTGCATGTTTTTCTTAACTACATATCAGGATTTTTTTTTCTGATAGAGAAATTTGGTAACAAATATTGATTTTAATTTTGTAGATTTAGTTCTGGGAAACACCTTTCTCTTGAGATGACATTCTTAGGATTAGAATTTCTCCAACATAAAAGTATAATAAGATGACTCATATCTAAAGCTGTAGCCTTTAAATTTTAAGATGTTCTGTTCTATGGTAATACATGTGTCACTTAAATGAGAATTAAGTTGTGCTTCTGAAAGTTTTAATTCATTTATAATTTAGGACCAAACTGTCTTAAAATTGTTGCTTATTAAATAAAAACATGCACTGGTATTTATAAGTGATGCAGAAGTCTTTGTTCATTAGAAATTTTAAAATATTATTTCTTGATAAAAGAATTTATAAACCCAATGATAGAAAACCTATATGACCTGAATAACTAGTTATCATTTCTGCATATCATGAATGAAGGCAGGACACAGTTTGCAGGACTGTCTGTCATCTGTCTCTGTGGATCTCTTTTGGAGTCTTAGGAGTTCTTCTATTGGTCATCGACTTAAGAGTAAATTCCTAAAGTTCTTCAAGACATTTCATTGGTTTTTCCTAGTTTCATCTTTTTTATACTTTGACTTTTCTCAGTGGTTTTTCTGAACCTTGTACTCATTTAATTTTTGTCCCTACACTTCTTTTGGACATATCTTAAATTCATACCCAACAAGAATTTTGGATTTCAACTTCTAAAAATTTAGATTCTGAAATTCTGTTTCTTTTACTATGCTTCTTCATCCTTTTACTGACGAAGAGAGAACACTTTCCCTTTAACTTTAATTTTTTCCAAAGCTCAAAATTTCTACTTTGTTCCTTTCTACCCTTCAAGCCTCTCTCTCTCTGAACTCATAATTCCAACTTCCACAAAATTAACTTTAATCCTTTATTGTCACCCAAGGCAAAATTCAACTTTTTTCTTTACTAATTTGATGGGAAACTAGTAAAGCATAAATTTTTGGTTATTTTTAGTTGAAGTTAGCTCAACATAGTTACATGTACCTAGCAAATGCTTTTGATCATTAAGAGAAAGAATTAACTAAGCCGGAGTTTAAGATCTTATCCAATAGAATGGTATCTAATCAAAATGCTGAAATGAGCTTTCATGACCTTGTGAACAGCTAGAAAAATCAGAGAGAACAGTCAGTGGTGTTTTATCCTTCATGTTGGTACCCGTGTTTCCTGAGTACAATATTGCTGCTGTCAGTTACATAAAGTGAAAGTTAACTGTGCTGGGGGAAGCTTGACAATGTGATGTCTTTTTAAAAAGAGCATTCTCTTTCTCATAAGTCTAAAGATTTTTTAGTGTCTGACCTTTTCCTTTATAGTATGTCCTCATCCATTTACATTGTCCTTAGAATTTCCTCAATGATAGTAGTTATCATTTTTTCTAGATACATAGTAATCCTCAGTTCTGTAGAGGAAGACAAAACATTTATAAATGAAGTAGTTAAATCCTCTTACAGGATTAAGTACTCGACAGATGATGGGGGACATAAATGCAGAGAAGGGATGGTCTGAAGTGTTGGGAAGGGTGGAGATGGGCTTGGACTTGGGTCCTGCAGCATAGAAGGGAAGCGTGAGAAGAACATTGCCAGAGATTCCATGCTCCTTGCCAGGGTGCCTTGGCATTACAGTAGTACCATTCTTCCAATGGTGGGTTGCTCTGGTCCAGTGTCCAGCATCCCTAGCTCTTGCATACCAATCACAGTAGCACCTCCCAAACACGGTGCCGCTCAAACTCCATATGGATGCAAGATGCTTGATCTGCCTCTTTTTGGGAACCAATGCTCAGTTATCTGACCTCTGAGAGGTAGTCTTGATTTTGACATTCCCAGAAAGAGTTAATGATGCCAAATCGTAGGGGGTGAAGTTTTTACTGACATTTCACTATGTTTTAGTGAAGTATATTGACCTGAGTAATTTTACAAGACACAATGAATGGACTTTTTTCTCTTGAAATTATTTCTAAATCTGAATTTTTTTCAGTCAATAGAGAAAAAAGTATTCTGGGTTACAGAGACAAAAATTATGTGACTGACAGATCATATGTCACTAAAGGGCTGGTCTGTGTGAGGGCAATATTACCAACTAAACATCGTTCATTAAAATTGATGTATCCAGAAAATCTGAAAATGGGCTGTTTTCGATTGGTCAGTACATGCCTAGAGGGAAAATACTTTCATAATTAGTATTGGAAACCTGTAGTCTCCGTGTATCTTTATAAATATATGTAGTTATAATATTAAACCTTTGTGCTCATTTACAGACATTTAGAGAATATTATATATTTTGCAAATTTGTTTTCTGTGGTTAAATCATACTAGGTATGCAAATGAGTTTCCTGTTTGAAATTACAAAGTTATTTATTATGTATTTAAAACTGTTTATAAACATGCATCTGGTTGTTAATAATGAAATATTCAATAGAAATGATTGGCTCGATTGTAGTACCTTCTTCATTTACCAGCTCAGTGAAACTACGAATGTTAAATGAACCCTCATAATTGAGCATCATTAATTTTTTGTCTTTTGTAGAGATTTATAATCTTTTATATTCCCATGTCTCTTTGAGATTTTAAGAAAATCAGTGAATCTATCCTCAGAATTGAATATATGTATAACATATATATTATATAAATAATATATATATTATATATATATATATATATATATATATATATTACATTATTTTCAGTGTTACAAGGCAATTTCCAGACTTACTAGAGACCATCTGTGGATCCCTTAAAATATAGGAATCCTCAATTACAAATTCCTATTTTTCAGCATTTTCTTTTAAATATGACAAAAACAAGGGGAAGAATTAATTATAGTATTGAGATAGCTGTCATTTTGTCTCAGTGGACCTTAATGTTCAAAGTGTGCCATGTGGCATACTATTGCCAACTGTTTAGCACCCTTGGGCCATCTTTAGAGTTTGTTTATTCCAGGCCATTGTACCAGAACCTTCTTACTGATGGAATTGCTGTGTGGAGTTGGGAGGGTGTGGAGAATTTTTGTGTTATTAACGTGGTCAGAACTATGCAGTCTATTTTGGTGATTTCCCAATTTTTCTTCTGGTGTTTTCATCCTTCTGTTAAATATTACACTTGTGTTTTAGTTATTTTTTATTGCTGTGACAAAATACCTAGCATATACAAATTAGGGCAGACAAATTTATTTTAGCTCACAGTTTTGGAAGGTCACAGTTTATTCATGTGTGGCCAGAAATAGCAGAAACACATAGGGAATGGGAGGTGGAGGCATTTCCTAATGGCCATGTGAAAATGAAGCCAAATCGGGATTTAAAAGGAAGTACATATACCCTTCCAGGTCCTGGGTCCAACCTCAGTATTCTGTCCCTTCCAGGGTTTAAGCCTTAATCCACCACACATCTGTAATCTATAATCTACCAGATACTAGTCTTCCACCACACACTTATAATCCATCACTCACACAGCTGTAATCCACCCATCTCATAACAGTATATGGTTCCATAGACAATCTGTAACATCCAAACTTCATGAGACTTTTAGGGGACATTCCAAATCCAAACCACAGTCACCCTCACAGCGAGACTTCATCACCCTCTTCCTTGCTATACTGCACGTAGCACTTACCAAAGTTTTTCTTCTCGTTTCATCTTCTGTTCTTGTTTCATCTATTTTGTTCCATTAAGCCTAGGCCAGTTACTCTTCAGGGACATGAGGATAAAAATAGTGTTTCCTAGATGCACAGGTCATTTGTTATTTTTCTGCCTTCCTGTGCTGTCCTTTTTTCTTTTCTTTCTATTACATGGTACCTTTCACTACAAGGTCAATAATTCAAGACCTGTGGAAACACCCTGAACGTGGCGATTGTTCTCAAACTTGAATTTTGTGCAACCTCTTCATTATTGAACTGTGTAAGAGAAATCTCAAAAGATTTAAAAGTTAATTCACTTTTCCCATTTTCTTAGTGTGAATTAGTCTCTGTTCCTGACTTATACTTTACTCCAATTCCTTCCTAGACTCAGACTTACTCAGTTATCTTTGTTTTCTAGAAAACAAATCTATTATTATACATTTCTTTTTAATTACTAGTGCTTCAGGCCCATGGTTTATGTTTAGTTCTCTTATTTTCTCTCTATATTGGTCTGTATTCATACCAAATAAACTCGTAATACATTACATGTATATGTTAAAATATTTCATAGTTCCCATTTCTTGTAGGATAAGATGCTCTTAGTTGAGTAATTGTTGAACCAACGTATCCTAACACTCTCCATCCTGTACAAATGTACATTGTGCAGACCAATGTGATTTAGATGTAGCCTCTCTGAAGACTCAGAGTAGGAAGAAAACCAAGATACACAGTTTACTACTGTGCCGACTTAGAAGTTGCTATGCATCTCGAGAGAGATATAGACAGTTCTAATGAAAATTCCTTCTGAGGGACATAGGGAAGATTTGACCAAAGAATAAAAGTTTAGATTAGGCAATGAGAGAAATACTGCAGTTGACTTTGAAAGTGAGAGTCTAAAATAAACAAAGACCAATAAGGAGACAGTTGAAGAGCTTGAGGCCGTTCATTTCAAACTTGTTTCCATTGAGTCCAGATCATGGCCGACCTTCTGGGCTTCTGGTTTGTTCTCCTAGTCACACTGGCCTGGGCTTTCTTGTCTAACAATACGTTTATTTCCCTATCTCTGAGCTTCTCTAGTTCATCACTTACTTTAATTTTTGTCTTTAAACTTTTAGTTGGCTTTTCTCCTTGTAGTTACAACCTAAGCCTAGTCAATGTTTGAATTTACACTCCCCAAGCTCATCCCCCCCATTTTATTGATATGTATAAGCACAAAATTTAAGGTTTACAATGAAGTTGAACATTTTGTGCACATATGTATCTTGTCAAGGTGACAAGGACTTTCCCACTCTCCTTTTGTCCCTCCCCCTACCCATTCCTCCCTCCCTCCCCCCCACTTCCTACCCCTCTGGTTCACTTTGTTTTTCATTTTAAGTTCCATAAAATAGCTATGATCTGGGTTTCTCATATCAGAGAGACCATCTGATGTTTCACCTTCTGCTTCTGACTCACTTCACTAAGCATGATGTTCTCAAGTATATTCCATTTGTCTGTAAAAGCCTCCACGCTGTTGGTCTTTATAGATGCGTAGTATTCCGTTGTGTATAAATACCACAAATTCATACAACCACTTTGGAAAGCAGTATGGAGATCTCTCAAAAGACTAGAAATAAATATCCCCTTCGATCCAGTGACACCCTCCTGGGAATATATCCAAAAGAGGCCAAAACAACACATAATAGAGATGTATGTATACCCATGTTCATAGCAGCACAACTAACAATGGCTAAAATATGAAAGTCACCAAAATGCCCAAGCTCATTCTAACCTTGATGATTTTCTATTAAAGAAGATTATTCAGACTTGTTTAGTCCATGGAAATGACTCATATCTTCAAGTTTTTCTCTATCTCTGATCAATTTGTTTTATGTTCTTCAGTTGGAAATTACGTGCTGCTTGAACATATCTCTAAATTGTCTAAATTGCTACTTAAATGTTGTGCCTATTATACCTGTCTCTTCAGCAAATTGAAGGAGCTACAATTTCTTAATAATCTTTTGATGCCCACAAGAATCTCTTATGCTCAGCATGAGGGCTGCAAATATTAGGTTGAGTTATAAGAAATTGCCACTTTTGCCGGCCCAAATGACTCAATATTAACAATTTCAAATGTTTGACACAATACCCAAATTTGATTTAAACAATTTCAAACACAGAAAACTTTCTAAGATGTATTTTTTTTCAATCTAAACTTAAAGTTCATTTATTTAGCATTCTTCACATGGGAAAATCTACACTAATACTTAATAGAACTTGATTACTACATTTATAATGTAGAATCATAAAAATTCATATTTGCCTGAGTGGGCGAACAATAAACATTATTGACCTACAATTAAAATAGGAAAGTAATCTTTAAAAAGATAAGATAGTATTTAAAAAGAATCAGTTTATTTATCAATAATTTCTTTCAATACGTTAAGGGCAGTACATAGACGTAGATGATCTTCATTAAGTGTCATGGTAGAATGAGTAGACCTGAATTCAGATTCTAGGCCAGGCACTTTATTTACCTAGAGAGAAAGAGAGAGAGAGAGAGAGAGAGAGAGAGAGAGAGAAAGAAGTACTATAAATAATACCCTTCTTACAGATTTGTGACAAGGATCAAATAAGGTAATTCATATGAAGAGGCTAGAGATGGTGCCTAATACATACGTGACACATTTGTTTCTATACTTAATGTTTGTTTGTTTGTTCAGCAAAGGATGTTCTTATGGGGCATGTTAGTGCCAAACGGAGGCTACTTGTAATCATGAAGTTATAGAGAAGGCATATTTTCAAAATTCATGTTCTATTCGTCTGGATCTACCTAATAAATAGCTGTCACCTTGTGTTTCAACACTTGCCTCCTTCATTCAGGTGGTCCTTTGTTCCTGCAGATTCAAGTCTTTGAATTTTTGTCTGAAGCTTGCTAGAATATATCCCTTAGTACATTTTGCTTTTCTCTCCTCCACAGCATTTATTACAGTTGTAATGGAAAAGTTATTGTGTAGTTGAGTGTTGAATATTTCTTCCTTTGTTAGAATTGAAACTGCAATACAGTGGTCATGCTTTATTCACCGCTTCTAGTCAGGGACCAGGCTAGTACCTGGCGCATAGTATATAGTGTTTGCAGAAGCAATAACCGACTTATTGGAAGACTAACTAATGCAGTTTTTAGATGGAGACATAGAGTGGTCCATAGACATTTGGGATAGAGTAGAAATTTGGTAGTCATCTCCTTAAGGTAGTTTTCTAGCTGGGAATTGTGTCCCAAAGGGCACAGCTTATTTATGGAGTGGGTAGAAAGGAGGATCCTGTCTTCAGTCAAGCCAGGAACATGAGATCTGTGCTTAGAATAGTAAGAATATAAAGATTTTCAAATGATATAAGCTGAAATTTAGAGAACCGTTCGAAATGCCCAGGGTATTAGATTACAGAAGGGAGGTTTAATTGATTCAGACAAGGAAGGCACAGCATTTGGAGTTATACTGAGTTTATTGTTTTTTTTTTTAATTTCTGTACATAGTAAACTTGACATAGTGAATTAATTTTTATGCCCATTCTCTCATCTCTTCTTGCTCTTTCTTTCATTATATAAATGGATTAGGTTTTGTTTTCTAATCTCTTCTATGTGCTGGAAAGATTTATGTGTTGATCTGCCTGTTGACACGAACTTTGTAACGATTTCTCTCTGTGGAGTATTTGATGCATATGTGTAGGTATGGAGATACATCCTGTGTGTGTGCATCTTCATTGGTGTATGTGCACGAACATATGCATGTATTTTGTCAGTGCCATTTTGTACAAAATGTTTTATTATGTTTCCTAAATGGGCTGAGCTCCAGGTGCTGATGAGACCATGTTTTATTGTTTCACATGTCATCTTCTTCTTTTTTTTTCTTTTCTGTAAGAAGCTGTTGCATTGCAGTAATTCTTACAGGAGCATCTGATACATTGTGAGTGGCGAAACCTATGCACATTGCTTCAGATCTTTAGGTTTCTCATGTTGATTTCTGTGAGAAGCAATAGACTCTGTCACTCCCTGGTTTCTTGACTGCTAATATGTGTTTCCTCAAATTGTCAACATACTCTCTCCTGGGCCACTGAAGCCACATCAGGGAAATTGAAGAGAAAAAATCTTTCTGTTGTTGAGTTTTAAATTACTTTACTGTGAAGCTAAACTCTCCCTTGGCTGGGGTATGCAGAGCCATTAAAGGATTTAGAGGACTGCAAAATGTGCTTGCAGTCCCTAATATACTGTATATTGGCTGTTCTCGAGTCTGAAATAGGTAGGCATATTAGAAGTGTGGAAGAATTTCTGCTTTTGTGTTGATGACTTGCATTTTTCTTAAGATATTTTCTGTACTGCTGTAGGCTTTTCTTTGTGAGTTCCATGTTATGAGACTGAGCAAGTACAGCAAATCCATGCATATTACTCTAAGGATTTATCTCCAAGATTTTATGAAAAAATTTGGTACATTTTTCTTCTCATTTTTTTCAGTTTTCATTAAGTTTTTTTTTCATAGCTGGACTTAATTAGACTCTCACAGAACTGACTCGCCAAATTTTGTACTTTTCTGGAAAAAAGAAATAATGCTCTTTGACTTTATAAATTCTCTAAAATTTCCACACCTATTTGTTTTCATATGACACTGTGAAAACATAAACAGCAAACAAAAAGGCAAGGCTCCCCCCACCCAGGCTCTTCAGGTAGTAGATCACACTTGCTTCTTGTCTAGCTGTGTAAGACGATGCTGCCAAGATATTCCAAGAGTGTAACAGAAACCTCGGATGGTAAGCCTTTGATTACTGTGGTCTCTTTGAAGACAGAAAAAGACACCTTCCACTTCTTAGAACCAGAGAGATCCAAAGACTATTATTGAGCAATGGGAGGTTATTGGGTAACATACAGGATTATACACTTTGATTTGAAAATATAGTCACTATATACGTGTGAGTGGAAAAGTGTATTATAGCATAATGCAAAAAATATTGGCCTATTTTTGTCTAAAGAGAGTTAAGTATGTCTATGACTATGTGTGTTTGGGGTGTGTTAGCTTTTCTTTGCTGTGACCAAAATACCAAAGGTAAACAGTTTAAAGGAGGAAAGGTTTATCTTGTCCTTTTTGGTTTGGAGGTTTCAGTGTGTGGTCAGTTGCCTCTGTTGCTGTGGGCCCAAGGTGGGCGGAATATCATGATAGAAGGGGGCAGCGGAGTGGGAATGCTCATTTCATGGCCAGCAGGAAGCAGAGATAAAAAGCTCCCCAGAGGAATGCACCCAGCACACCCTTCAGAGGCACACCCCAGGGCCTATTCCTTCCAAATGGGCTTCATCTCCTGGTGCTTATTCTGTGCCTCGGGAATCCTACCACCTCATTAACCCACTTTATACTTAAACTGTGATAGCAGATCTATGTGTGTCTCCATGAATGTGCGTTTTGATACAAATACTAGTTTTCTCTGAAGATAGTATGTTGTTTTCTGTTGTTATTTTTCCAAAAAAATTAATATAGTAAAAGGAGATGTGAATGGAGATAGGCTTACCTGAATGCTTTCTGTGTGCCAGGCATTGTTGAGGTCTTATCTGAATTTGTCAAATTATTTGATATTATATATATTTTAATAAGACTTAGTAATATTAAACGAATAAGGATTTTTTTCAAAAGAATGTAAATTTTCTTTTTCTCACTTTGCCAAATATATGAAAAGTGAGATGTACAGAAACCAAGTATTTAATTTGAACATTAGCATTCCTTTCCATGAAGAGTCAGAATTTTCTTATTCTGTATTGTTGCACTTCAGGAAAACTCTTCAGAGACTCAATTTGTGGATCTAAAACACCATTGCGCTGGGTTTAAATTAAGATGTGATATTTAGGGTCCTGTCACTTTTGGCCATCTGTAGATCTGCCCACACTAGCTCCTTCCTTGAGAGATTTTCCACAGATAATTTCCTGCTATGAAATTATAGATGAGGTTCTGAAATCCAGGTTTATGTGATTATGAGGAATTAGAACTCAGAGACCCCTCATTGTGTGGACAGTCAGCAGCTTTGGATTTCTGTTGTCTCCACTCTCAGTTCTGAGCTGCTGAGGAGACTTCTTGACCATCTACCATGAGGAAAACCTTGCCTCCCTGTGCAATCTAAAATTATAAAGCTTGAGTTTAATTTCTCTCTTTATGAACTCACAGGCCATTGATTGATTTGTACCAAGTTCCCCAGATCTCTCAGAATTTGATCTGACACCTGCTATGTTGGATAACTCTATTGTGAGCAAGATCCTTTGGCTGTGTAGGTGCTGTCTAAGGGAAAAGTAGTGCACCCCAAACTTCACAGTCTCCTGAGTGCCCTCAGAATGTGCCCTTGTGCCCCTGGGAGAACACACACTGTGACTAGGGAGAGATAAGTATTTGCATACGTGTCTGACAACAACCACATGGAAAAATGAGAAACTGAATTCTATGGAATGTTTTCATTTCCTTCAAGAAATTTAATGCAGTCCATAGTTTTGTACTATTAACATATTGCTAACACTTGAAAATTTTGAGGACTGATCTAGCGACCTATTGGTCAAGTCTATAATGACCAATGCAGTAGTATGTAATGAGCAATATAAGATAACATAAGTTTTCTAGGTATTATCACTACTAGCAATGTGGAACTCAATGAAAATCAGTTAATTATTCGCCTCTAATGTATATCCAGCTACTGCCAGGTATAACAGTACCTCTGTTGTGGGTATAGTAAAGCCAACCTTTCTAGATTTAAGTCTCACTGCTTACCTGACTTTGGCACTTGGAATGTGTTTCCTTCCTGTATGCTCTCTCTCAGACGCCAGCCCAGGATGTTTCTGCCCCTTTCTTTAACTGAATTGAAAATCTCAGACTTACTCTTAACTCTTTTCATTTCAAATTCCATATTCAAGCAGTCACTGAGATTGTAGAAAACTGAAGAGAAGCCACATCAGAGTACAGACACATTGTTTTTTATATCTTCAATATTAGTAAGAGGATAGTGTGACTCTTGATTTTTAAATTAAGTGTCTACTGTAAATAAACAATGTATTAGGTCTACTAGAAAGCTGTGAGTATCAAATTTACCCCTTGGTTGCTAGTTTTAGATTTAAGTTAGATGTATCATGTTGAATATTTTCAAAAAAATTGAATTGAATTATATCTCTTTAAATTAATTACTATAAATGTGCTAATTATTTCTAGAAATAATAGATTTTTCTGTTAGTGTTTAGAAAATGCTGACAAGAAAATGTGGAGGTATTATTCTAACTTCCTCAATCCAAATTTAGGGTTTCCCTTATGCTGTTCATAGTTTTTAAACTTTTCATCATTTCTTTATCAAGATATGAGGTTTTTTGAAATGAGATGTAATATACCTATTTCCTTTGTGCTAGCTCAGGAATTTAAGCGTTTTTTCCTGGTTACATTTTTAAGAAAGGACAAACTTCAAACTCCATTGCATTTAGCATTTTTTTTCTTTTATTTGAAAGATTTTTATTAGGTGCAGATTTAGTGACTTTCCTTACTGGCTTGATTCTTTCTAAATGACACTAGGAATGAATCTTTATTTTAAACTAGTGAAAGTGTCTAAAACAATTTTAATGCTCATTTGGAGTTCTATTAAAACAATAAATTATTCCTAATATTGTGTTCAATGCATAGAATTTGCTGGCTGAGATAACATTGTTAAATTTTGGTACGAGGTACCAAGAGTTGTGTTTTCTTTGTGGTACTGCCGATAACTTTAAGGTTATTAGTCTAGGAAAATCATAGCTGAGATTTCAGTGGTATCTATGGGAGCATCAAGGACTAGAGAGGCTAGTGACTGGCAGTTTCCATGACAACAACAGAATTTTCAGGCTAGAAAGATGTGTAGGTTACACCATCAAATGTGCCAGAGACTGGTCTCCATGACGACTGCAGTGTGAATGGGGAGATGTACGCTCATGAGATTCTGTTTGAAAAGCCTATTGGGTTATTTTAGAAGAAAATCCTCACCAAATCCATATCCTTTCCATTGTGCTTTACTTTAAAAAGTCACAATAAGATAGTCTATTTGTTCCAGGTTAAGAAAGTAATGTTCTTAAATGTTTGTATTACAAAAGTGGTTATTGATTTACAAGTAACTCCTTTGGCAGCATTTTTGAAATAACCCAAAGAATGCAGATTTTTTTTCAAACGGTTTTGCTTAGAAATTTCAACATTTCTTTGAGGGAGCAATATGTCTAACTGTGAAAACAATTGGAGTTATTGAAACTTTTTAATGTTTCCAAACATAAATCAACCGACTAGAATGCACAATATATTAAGTCTTTACTCATTTTGAATGAGGAAGACAGGATTTACTAGGGCAGTGAAGGGTAGAAGAATCCTTAAAACTAATTGAGATACTTTGAAAATCTTTAACTTAATGTAAGGCAATAAACCTCAGTTTTAGTATGTTGTATCCATAATTAATTATCTATATATATGTATTTTGAACTAGGAAAGAATTGACCCAACCATGGACATAAACATTGGCTTTATGCCTCAGGTTTAAAGCTCTCTGGGAACACATTTTTGGTTTTGTTTCATAGCCAGGTACCCATATAATCATTTTTTGAAACCTACATGGTAATAATTGTTTGTGTTAGTGAGGAAGAGTTAAAGTGCGTAGGAGGGTAAGTGGGATCTAGGAAAAGCAAAGGGCTATTAGAAATTATTGTGACTCCTTGGTTGGAAGGGACTAAGAGTAAAGAGGTCATCCTGACACTTGAAAAGAACAGCTATGGGGAGAGCCACATGACCGAGGATTCTGCCTTTTGTTGAAGGACGCAGAAATTAACTTGGAGCAGGCTCGGAGCAGCAGCTGAGTGCAAACACGCCAAGTGCCCGCCTCCTCCTGGTGTCTCCCATGGGCTAAGCCCTACAGAAGCCAAAGACGCAAACTGAGGGCGTCTGTGAAGATTAGAATGGTACAAAGGGGGGAACCTGAATAGGAAGTGGATCTGGAAGCAAAAACGTAAGATCTGTAGCACATTGAGAAATGAAATATACTCCAAAGTGGCAAGAATGAAAATTTTGCACATATATGTGTGTATGTCTATGTAAAAATCAATGTCAATGTTGATATTGGTGCAAAATGCTAGCTGATAATTCCTTCTGTACTCTATCAAAAAGTAAAATTGAATGTCACTAATGGGGGATATTGACCGAAGTGGGTTTTTTTGAATGAGTTTCACTTCCTTATTGTTGATATACTCTTATTGAACAACTATTTACACAATACAGTGTTGTCCTAGGAATCTACCAAGTCAGTTAAATAATATAGTCCCTGTTTGGAAGATCAGTATCAGTCCTGCAAAAGATTACCAAAGTAATAGCGAATACGTCTTAATATGTATTCTCTACCTTCAGTAAAGATGTTACACAAACCATCTCAGTGGGTCATAAGTGAATACAGGGTGATAAAGGAAGCAACCATTTAATTGAGAAAGAACCTGTATTAAAGCTGTAATAGGATATTGAAAACAGCATAAGATACACTAAAAATCACTGTTATTCAATATCATTAAATGGTTATTTAAAAATGTTTTCCAAATAAGAAGAAAAAATATCACTTGTTTGGAGGTTCATCTTTATAGAGCAAGAATATTGTATTAATAGTCCTCCTGCATGTGGACTTGGTATGTACAATTTTCCCCTGATGGTTTAAATTCAATTGTAAGCACTGTGATACTTAGCATAAAGGTTTCTTGAATTTGAAATTGCATCTTTCATTTCTAGTAATGTTACTCTGATTTTAGCAGTTTAGTGCTTCCACGGACTTATCTATGGAATCTGGGTTTAGCAGAAAACAGTGACTGGAAAGGTCTTTCCCAGGCAGTTTCCTCAGTAGTAAGTCCTATGGATGAAGCAGATGCTTTCTATTTACTACCTAAACAATTAGGGATCTTGAATGGAGGATTCTAGACACAATGTTTCAAAATTGAATGAAATAAAGTATTTATGAATAAATAAACTAGGACCTTGAAAACTAGATTGCTCGCATAAGACTGTATAGCTAATAATGCTCATTTCAGCCAATGTGTACAGTTCACATAAAATCTAACAGTAAAGCCAGGTTCCTCCCCAAAACACAACTTTAAATACTTTATTCATCTCTCTGTCCATCCATTTATTTGCTAGACAACATTCTGACTAGACCATACTCTGAGAAGCTTATTTCCTTTCATGTTCTTTAGACTACAGGCTGTCCCTTCTGCTCTCTTCTGCCTCTGCAATTATGATTATACTCACTATACCTGAGATAAATTCTCTCCTCCCCTTCGTACTTCTTCTCCTCTTTTTCTTCCTCCTCTTCTCTGTTTGTTCTCCTAATCTGTCCATTGTTTTTCCCATGCTAAGAATTGAATCCAGGGCCTCATACATGCCAGGCAAGTGCTCCATCTTTGGGCTGCATCCCCAGCCCAGCTGAATGTCACTAGTGTTTTAATATTTAACTCCGATTTGCATCTTCCAAAATTCTTTCCTTCTTATCTGGCACTTGTGTTCTGAGTACTGCAGACTTCCTCATAAAGCATAACACTGTTTAGTCATTTTCACGCCCTTGTGCTTTGGTGTCGTTCCATATGAGTGAGTTTGAGATCAAGGATGCTACCTTATAAGTATGGACAGCTTGATCCCTTCCTCCACCTAGGTACTGGCCGACCTGCTCATCCCAATCTGTGTATGCAGGGGTGTCAGGCAGTTTAAGCGCTTTTGTTCTTTCATCTGTTCCCCTTATCACCGTTGGCCAATCTGCAAAAACTTTCTTTCCTGGAAAGTTGTTCATTCTAGTCAAGATGCTGAGTACTTCAGAAGCCACCTTGGCCAAAGCTTAGAGAACTGCCTTCTCCCTATCAAGCCCTGAGTTACTGAGTAGTTTTTGTTTAGGACACAATGGGTGAAAGGGGAGGGAGGGCGGGGTGGGTAGGTGGAGGGACAAAAGGAAAGTGGGAAAGTACTTGTCACCTTGACAAGATACGTAGGTGCACAAAATGCTAAACTTCATTGTAAATTTTAAATTTTGCACTTATCCATAACAATAGAATGGGGGGGAAAGATTTAGAAACTCAAGAAGCTTAAGACAAATGAACTTGTCAAACATAGTTCCTTTTACTTTATGTAGAAAGTAGTATTAAATAAAAATCAGACTTTGCTGTGCTGTAACTTAGAGCACAAGGAAGGATGGAATTCACAGATCCCTTCATGTGTGGACTCCTCTTTCTGTTGTGTCCTTTACGTATTCTCTTTTGGGTTTGGAATGGCCCAGAACTTTCTGTATAATATCATGAATATTTTATTAGACTATCTGTTCTTCCAAGAAAGAATTTCCCAAAGCAAATAGTAAAGAAGACATCTGCTGATTGAAGGAAAACGGGTCCTTTCCAATATGGAGGATGCTTGACACTAAGTTTAATCAAGACTTGCATTGCATGACATGTGAGTACACATGTGTGCTTACCAGACATTGGTAGAATCTGCCTTGCCTCCTCTCCCCCACCCCTTATTTCAGAATAAGAAGAACATAGACATCTTGGAGAGCACTTGGCATTGCACAGGGTTAATACAGGAAGCCTTGTGGCTGTGTAGAGTAACAGGGATGAGCTAGTGGCCTGAGTGGCATGCTGACACCCCTCTGCCTTCCCTTAGTACCTTGCCCAACACCAATGCTGGATTTTCTGACTGTTTAAGATCCATCCTTGCGTGATTAGTAAATCTCTGAGGATAAGGCATATTTGATTTATAAATGTATATACATGCTTATTCTTTTATAAATTGAGGCTGATCAAGACTTTATTTGAATTTAAAAAAAATTCTAAGAACCTGTGGTTTTAGCCATGAGTGTATGTAAAAATCATATGAAGGCTCTAGTTTCATTCAGGATTCAAGCTGTATCAGGTAAGTAGATTTTATTATTTTTAGATTTAAATAAACATCTTCCCAAATGATTCTAATATTTACTCAGAGGTAAGAGCCACTTCTCTGATAGTGAAACAAAATTTCTCTGACTCACTATAACAGATAATTCCAAAACTGACAATCAGATGTCTGATTTACCTCAGCATCCAAGAAATATCGAGGAACTGTGAGGCTGTTGGCATTTTTAAAAATCAGATAAATTTTCTAAGACACATATTAATAATGTATATTAAATAGGTAGGTAGATACTATTTTGATATTGCTTGGCAAAAAAGTTTCTCTGATTGATACAGACTATAATTAGTTGCTTGAAAATGAAGTTGAGAAAGATGAACAGAAAAATAATTTAATTTTTACAAATGTGATAGAACATATGCAAAAATGGAAGATTATTTGTGTAGGGAGGGAGGGATATGTGCATAATACATTTTCTTACTTTTAGTTGCTTCTTTTCAGAAAAATGTCTGTAGGATTGATTCCCTAGATTCCCTATCATATGTAGGATTTAAAGTAATACATAGAATTAAAGTGAATATTTATTAAATGCTTCAAAGATTAGTGCTCACATATTTGTTAATTAATTTTCTCAAATAGTTTACCTGTAAATGCTCAACTGAATCAATTTAGAATTTGGGTTCGTACTTGAAAAGGAGAGGTTATTTTCATGTACTGAGAGTATGTGATACATGAGCAATAATGTGTGTGTGTGTGTGTGTGTGTGTGTGTGTGTGTGTGTGTGTGTGTGTAGCAAAGCAGACTAGGTTTGTTTTATGAATGTATTCAGAAAAAATGTATGATATTGTTCTGTTGTGTCTAATTGGGAGGGGAGTAGGTTGGGAGAAAGGAAAATGTAGAATTAAATTTAAAGAAACTTTTTGTATCATGAATCTTTCTTAAAATGTGATACTGATTAATCTAATAGCTTAGTAATTCTAAAAAATGCAGACTTACATTGTGTATTATTTAACACAAGTAAACACTCGAAACTTTAGTTGGTTAACTTTTTATGATTAGGATCTTTACTAAATGCTAAAGCCCATTTGGCCAGGAATTTAAGCTACCATATTTTTAATACCATAGAATAATAAAATATCTATGTTAAACAGAACTACAGGGTTAGTTCTGAATAGTAGTAATTTCTCACAGAGAAAACACTTAGAATAATTTTCAGAATAAGTAACAAATTCTGTAAAGACTGCCAGAGAAAAGCGCTTTGCATCCACCCACCCCGTGATGAATCAGTCTCTTTCTGTCTTTGGGCTGACTTCCTCTGATTTTTGTTATCATTGGTAGCTGGCTCTTATGGATTGGTGTGAAAGTCAATGGAAAACTTCTTCACTGTGCAATTACTGTTGGACAATTGTCTATACAATGATACAATGTTTAAATGCATAATTTAAGATAGATGGCCCCAGAGCAAGAGTTTTTGGTAAGAATTCAGAGCAGAGAAAGGCCAATTATTTGATTATGTTGAAAGATTGGAGAACTAGTGGAAATTGTATATATCTTTATAAACCCAAGCAGTGATTATATTGTTCCAGAAAAAAATATAAAATATCATTGCAAGTAGTGCTCTTCAATGTTTTATATGTGCCTAAGACATACTTGAACAATGCAAATCTATTCTATCATGCATCACAAAGATATAATGGAGCATTTATATTTTTCTAATACTGTCAATTTGCCACTTGATGATTTATACTATATAAAGATAGACACGAACTCATTTCCTGTCAAGATAGCTACAATGTTAGACTTCTGCAGTTGTATGTATCTGTCATTAAAGTACCTTTTATTACGAGGAATTGTTAACTTATGTCTAAGTTTTGTATCCACCTGTGACAATATTACATGGTAGAGGGAACATACAATTTGGAATCTCCAAAAATAGTGTTGTTTACTTTTACCATTCCTGAAAGCTTGCATGTGTGTAAATTGTTTCCTTTGAAAGTAATTTCTTACTTGTAAACTAAATAATATCTTCATGGCATGTAGTAGAAACATAATAGTTGATACTGATGGTTAGTACCTTAATGAAATTTTTATATCTTTCCATTCCTCCCTATTCAATCTTAATAGCTGAGTAAAATAAAATTCTTACATTCCTATTATACTGACTAGGAAATAAAGAGTTTAAGACAACATTATAAACATGTAACTCATAAAATTACTTTAGATATATATCCATATACTGATAATTATGAAACAAAATGACATCTTGAAATCTTAGTCTATGAAGAGATTATTTTTTATTTAAGTCACTTGCAAGGAGAAAATTGGTTTTTTTTTGAAGTTATAAATTGGCCTTAAAATTCTCAATACCTTTTTTTTAATCTCTCTCAATTGTAAATGAAAACGATGAAACAGATGGGTGTGGTGGTGCACGCCTGTAATCCCTGTGTTCAGAAGACTTAGGCAGGAGAATTGCCAAGAGTTGGGGCCAACCTGGAATATAACAGTTCAGGACCAATCTGCACTACGCAGAGACTCTGTCTCAAAAAAAAATGATGAACTATAAAGTTGATTTTAATTTCTCCTAGCTTAATAAGTAGATTTTAAAATAATTACTCTCACCCCTTCTAACCATCCCATACTAGAAATCGTAGTTTATGGGCTGAAAGAGGTTGCAGTCTCATCACATAGTATCTGTCTGCATGGGTTAATTTTCTTGGATATTTTATACAGTGTGATAGACATACAAAGATGTACACAAATTATATGTGTAGAAATTGATGGTCATTCACAAAATAAACACATCTGTCTACCTATAACCCCGAGGAAGAACTGATCAGCAGCAGATTAGAAGACCCTCTACCTCTTTTCTGTGACCGTATATGTGAACATATAGCTTTATTCAATTCTTTAGTTATTTTGAGCTTATGAGGTATTGGTTTCCTAGGAATATCAATGCATCAATTTTATTTATACGGTCAATTGCATTGCTATAAAGTTGTTCATAGTATCCTTTTATTTTTACACATACATAGTATCCCTTTTTGAAGTTCTGGTAATAGAACTAGTATTGCCCTTTTCCTACTTGATTGACATTGGTAGAAATTAACTTTATTAAACTTCTCAAACAAATTTCAATGTTAATATCTCCTGATATATTCTTGCTTTCTATTTTATTCATCTCTATCTGTGTCCTTATTTTCATTACTTTGTTCCTTTTACTTTTGGAGTATTTAATTTGTGTTTCTTTTTGTAAATGTTTGAGATAGTTGGATCATTGATTTTAGCTATTTTACAATATATATGTTGAAGATTTACCCTTCGAACACTGGCTTTTTCAGTACTATGGTTTAGATCTTGAGTGTCCTCCAAAACATTGTATTTGAAGTGTGTGGTATTAGGAAGCTGAGCCTTGCTGGAAGTGGGGGATGTATAGGGTTTAATCTGGACGGACTGTATCAACTTGTTGAGATTGGGGGTTTCCCGGGGTTGGGCGCGGGGGGGGGGGGCGCTTTCAGGTGTGTGTTATTGACTTGTGAACCAGGAAAAAAAGGAAGGGCACCCACCTGGGGTGGTGGTCAGGGGGAGGGATGAGCACTCACGTCTGGAAGTAATTTAAGAAAGGAAGAAGAAGCATTGTTGCAGCTTCTTCCTGGGAAGGCTCTGACATTGCCTGAGTCTGCAGACTTCTCACTCACTTGACTTCCGTCTGCAATCAGGTGTGCAGGTTCTCCAACCTCTGTCTCTGCCGCGTACCTCCCCTGTTGCCGGCTGCCCCATGCATGGACTGTGTGTGGGAGAGACCTTCTGACACTGTGAGCTAAATAAATCTTTCCTCCCTTGCATTGTGGATTTTGGGTATTTTCTCACCCCAATGATAAAGTAACTAAGACATTCAGCATCCTGTGTGTTTTGTTATGTCTTGTATTTATCATTCACTTATCTATTTTTCCAGTTTCCATTGTGATTTCTTTTTGGATCTATGTGTTGTTTATTCCAGTGATTTTCTGTGTTTTTTTAAAATAAACTTTATTTTCACTTAATTTTATTTGGTCAAATTGAGTAAATTGTAAGGTCCATTATTAATAATTGTGTACTTTATTACCACTTGTGTAGTTGTTCCAAAATGAGTCAAAAATTTTCTACCTTTTTATGAACCAAAGGCAAAATACATTTTATTACCTGAAGTTAGGTATAAGAGCAGACAGTTCAGAATAGTGAGTCATAAAGACCATTGCAACCAATTGTGTTAAGGGCAGAGATACTTATGTCTCAAAAGTGTCATGAAAAATATGTGTTAAGCATTACTCTTCCTTGTCTTAAAACCTTCGTAACTCACATACACGCAAAAGTAGAAAATTAATTTAGCCTGACACCAAAGCTGGTGAATGAATATTTGGATCTCTGCATAAGGTGCTAATCAAATACATCATGTAGGGGGCCTGAAAATAAGTTTTTCAATGTTTTGAGGTATAGAAAAGCATTGATAAAATTAGTAGATGCACAGTCTTAAAACTGCTATCTGAATTTTATGAATTAAGTGAAACTTTTGACTCTTGAAGGCAAAAATAATGCATGTTTCATTGAATGTTCTTAGTAGCAATTTTAACAGTGTGGTGTGAAATCTGTATTTCTATGTCTCAAAGCTGCCTTAGTAATTTTTAAAAGGCAATATAATAATGGCAAGCCAAAGTTTTGACTCAAGATCTTATGTCATATATTTTTATATACATACAATGCTTTTAATGAAGATTAGTTTTAGTTTTATAGGTAGGCAGAGAAATCATTGTTCCTTTGTGATCTGAAACTAGAAATATTCATACTGCTATCCATATTATAGTAGGTATGTCCAATCTGTAGCCTGCCATTATCTGCCCTTGATTATTTGAGTGAAGAGGATCTGTCTTGGGCCAAATACACAATGAACTATGTAACATAGTTAATGTACGTAAATTCTGAAACTGTATTTTCAAATGTTTTCCCTGTAACATTAAAAAAATGAGTGAAAAACCATTGGTGGGCTGCAGGTTGCAATGCTTTTATTATAGTTTATGTTTCGGTGAGGAATTCCATAATTTTTAAATTTTATTTACCTATCCTTTTCCCCTTCCCTCTTTTTCCCCCTCCCACCCACTTTCCCTTTCTCCATGAAGTCCATCTTCTTACTTTCTTCCATATTTCTTACATTTTTATGGTGTAGTTTCTCATATTTAACTTTTTGAGTCTAGTTCATTTTGCTGACCATAATGGTCACGAGGTGCTTCCATTTTCCTACAAATGACTCAAATTTGTCGTTCTTAATGGCAGAGTACTACTTCATTGTGTATATATGCCACATCGTCTTTATCCAATCATTTATGCTTGGGCATATTGGCTTCTTTCAAGATCCGGCTATTATAAATCGTGCTGCTATGAACATGGGTACACATGTATCACTATTATGTGATGACTTTACCTTTTTTTGGGAAGATATCCAGAAGAGCCATACCTGGGTCAGATGGAATATCAATTTTCAGTTTTTTGAGGACTCTCTCTACTGATTTCCACAGTGATTGTACCAGTTTACAGTCCCACCAGGAGTGCAGGAGGTTTTCTTTTTCCCCATAACCTTGACAGCATTTGTTATTTTTTGATTTCTTATTACCAGCCATTCTTACTGGGGTTGGATGGAACCTTCGTGTTGTTTTAATTTGCATTTCTCCAATGGCCAAAGCTGTTGAACATTTTTTAATGTATTTATCGAACATTTGGACTTCTTCGGAGAGTTGTTGATTTCTTTCAGATTCCCATATTTTGACTGGTTCCTTTATTTTGGAGGATCTGATTTTTTTCAGCTCTTTGTATATTCTCAATAATAGTCTTCTGCCTGAGGAATAGCTGGGAAATATTCTTTCTCATTCCACGAGTACTCTCCTCACTCTGTTGATTGTTTCCTTTGCTGTGCAGAAGCTTTTTTAATTTGATATAATCCCACTTATTGATTCTTGGTATTGTCTCTTGTGCTTTGGGTATTTTCTTGAGAAAGTCTTTGTCTATGCCTATGTCTTCAAGGGTTTTACCTAATTTTTCTTCCAACAAATTCAATGTTTCCATTTTAATGTCTAAGTCTTTGATCCATTTTGATTTGATTTTGGTGCATGGTGAAAGTTGTGGGTCTGGTTTCATTCTTCCGCATGTGGTTAGCCAGTTTTGATGTGAGGGATTCCTGCATGTTCTCAAAGCAATGCACTAGGTATATGATATAACAACAACAACAACAACAACAACAACAAAACCAAAACCAGGTTATCATTTGAGTAAATGCAATTCTTAGTTTAAAACAAACATGGTTGGTGTGTATTTGTGCTATGATATCAAGCTGAACCAATTATTTGGTAATAATTCTTTTATTCTCTTTTCAGAGCTTGATGTTATAGCCACAACTTTTTGACACATTATTGAAGTGGCTTAGTAATATAACAGTGCAAACAGATCCTATGGCGGTTTGGTGGGGAGGCCTGAAGGGAGTACTCTGACACACAGGAGATTCCACTAAATCTCCAGGAAATAAACCTCTTTGGCCTGCATATCACAAGTAAGAGTGGGACAACCTTGTGCCCCTTCTATGATGCCATCTTTTCTAAAACTTGTCAGGTATGACAGACAACTGTTACCTTTCCCTGAGGTGCGATGCTAGGTTTCTACCCAATCAAATGGCTTCAATTAGTGAGCAAATGAACTTGCGGTTTTTAAGCCTCTTTTTGTCTTAAATATTCTCTCATTCTAAGATCCTCGAAATTAGGAGATAATATGAAATTCTGACCTGACCATCTTATTTTTTTATAAGGACTATGGATTTATTAGTGAGCACTAAGTTTACAAACATGAGGCTAAAAAATTATTCAGGTGAGGGTATATATTTACATATATAGTCACACAGATTATCATTCTGTACCTACCAGTATGTTATCCTGAGCATCTGCTGCATGTAAGCATTATTAGTGAAAGTGAAAGAAAAACAAAGGAAGATTGAACTGGATGAATCAAGAATGTAGTTTAAAGTTCACAAGGCCAAGTACACGGATGATTTCATGGCATATATCTTAATGAGTATGTGCTTGTAAAACATAGCCACGTTTTCTGTATGCGCTGTGAATATCCTACTCATTGTAGTAGGTAAAAACAGCATGTAATTGGATGAGTCCACCTCAGCAGAAAACGCTAGGGCATAGAGAACAAAGAGGCAGATTGAAAGTTTTAGAAAAAATTCTGATTTGTGTCTCTAAATTTTGCAGAGCAAGTTATGAATGAATAATGACCAAAACACACTCAAGCGCTACTTCTGAATGTCCCTGGATCACATGTAGGACCCCAGCCATCAAAATTTCTCTGTGTTCTTTCCTAATTTGGTTTGTTTGTCAGCTCCGACTCCTCTTGTGAACCTTCAGAGGCACAGGGTAGGAACTTTTCATTTTCTTGTGAGTTGACTTGCTTAAGCATTCTGCATTGCCAGAGAATTTCCAATCACTCTCTTTGTCAGTAAAAGATTGGGGGTGGCAGTGTCTCCTCTGAGCTAATGGATAAACTCTGCAGCTGTCAAACAAGTAATCTTGAGATCCAATCAGCATTTACAATTCTGCTCACAATCACAGGAAGTAGCACCGTGGGAAATCTCATTACATTTTTCCCAAAAAAGAATTGATTTTAAAGTACTTCATCAAAACCAGAGTTTTCTTCACAGGATTAGGTGTATCCCTGGTTCCTGATTTCCTGTGCTTTTTTGATCAACAAACCTAAATATGTAGTGTGTATGTGCCTCTGTGTGTGTGAGTGTGTGTGTGTGTGTGTGTGAGTGTGAGTGTGTGTGTTTGTATTTTATCTTGAACAATAAGAAAAATGTGTTACTTTCTCATTGCTGGGACACAGTATTCTACATCCACAATTTAAGGGAGGAAAGATTCATTTTAGCTCACAGTTTCAGAAAGTCAGAGCCCTTACGTTGGCAGCCAGCATGGTGGAAACACGTGGCAGAGGCCAGAGAGAAAGTTTTCCATAGCCTGGAAGGTAAGAAACCAAGGAGGAGGAAGGGCAGAGCTACCGCTCCAGGTCCTGCCCTACCTTTCAGGTCCTGTTCCAGTAATCCATCCCCTCTGACCAGACCCCACCTCCCAACAAGTGGTCAGTATTTTTACAACATCCAAAATACAAGAGGTTCTGGGGCCACTCCAGCTCCAGACTATAACACTATAACAGATAGCAAGTTGAAGGACCACCTGTTTAAGATTTTTGAAATAGGAGGTGATAAGTGTTAGGAAGATGGGCACAAAAGCAGTATTCAGCTATCCCAAGAGTAGATGAACACTTACCTTGGGGCTGATCCAACACTGCCTGCATATATTTCCTCAGGGAAGTTGTTGCTTCCCAGTGGAAATTCTGCTAGTAACTTAGCAACACAGGGGCTTTGCTGATGGCTTACGTCTTGTTCTCCTTAGTTTGCACAGCACTTTGGCCTTTATTCTCTTCTCTTATAGTTTTGATAAGCTTTGAGCCAAAGTAGATCTATTTGGATGAGAAAACATGTTTGGAGAGATTGGTTTTAAAGGGTGAAACCAAAATAGACTGCAAGGCAATTTTTTTTTTTTTTTTTTTTTTTTTTTACTTTTCTGGTAAGAATTATTTCTATGTGCACAGGTTCATTCTTGATCAAAGAGATTTGAGAAAAAATGCGGAAAAGGTTGTATTTACAAACTTACCTTTCAATGAATTTCAACTTGAACTTCAGTCTGTCTCTATTTCCTTATTTTATGAAATGGGCATGATAATAAGGCGTTCTTTGTCACAGTCTCCTGAGGATTGATGACCTTTCCCAAGCATCTGAGTCAGAGGGAGATACTCTAGGGCGGTGAGCAGTTGCTCTGCTCGTGTGTGCACAGCCTCTTTTGACTGTTCACACACCTTTTTAAAATGTGCTGGGGGAGAGCATTGCCAGCAGCATCTTTAGATTTTTTAAATTATTGTTTTAAAGAAGAAAATTTGATTTAGAACTTGCATTGAATATTTTTTCTCGTAATCATTTTGTTTATTTTCTTTTTGGAATAAGACAATTCAGAAAACTTAAAACTGCAAAATTCTGTATTCTATTCATCACATAAAAGTTAATTCCTCTGTCTTCCTGACACTTTGAAACAGCCAATTAAATAGGCTCATTTGCCATATGAAGCTTCCATTTCATTCAATTGATCTATTCAAGTAGAAATCCACTTGAATTTATAATGATCTTTCATATGTATGAATGTACAGATTCACTATTGTCAAGTAATTTCTATTAAAGAATAATCTGCATTGAAATTACAGAGTTCATTTTAGGTAGACCTCTGTGTAGTGGAAAAAAAGAAAGAAAATATTTTCAATATTCAAACAGAAAAAACTTGTTTCTCAGGATGCCATTGCCCAGTGAAACAAGGGATTACTGGGAGAATGTTCTCTTGGGGAGATGATATTTTAAAATGGCAATTGAGACAAAGAGAATTATAGTAGCTCTACAAAATCAAATTGTAAATAAGATTGCCATGAAGGTAGCTTAGGTGAGAGACCATATTTCTCCCTCTCTGGCCCTCGCCATCTTGTCCTGTTCCAGTGTGCCTGAGACATTAGCTGTCTGTAGGACCATGAAGACCTGAACAGGGACCATCCTTGCTCAGCAGGGGCGTATCTCAGTTCCATGCGCCTCCTTGCTCTACACCTCATGCCACTGCAAAGTGTCATTCCTTCAATGTCCTCTAACTCCCATTTCTTTCATTTTCCATGGAAATGGTATCAGGATAAGGCCACTCTTGGTTAATTATACTCACTTTTTAGTACATTGGCCTTAATAATGGGAATAAACTCAAAACTATAAGTTATAATTTTTTTGGGTGCTTATGATATGCTAAGAAATTGTCATACTAGACTAGTTATTTACAAGTTTCTTACGATGACCCGTATTTGAAAAAACTTTTTATAGTTGTCACTTCATTTTATTCAAGTTTCCAAAAAGCTTCCTGGTAAACACAATGGCCATCTCTTCCTATCCACCATTTCTGTTTTCTTTCATAGCAATGTATTGAACATTTGTCTGTATATTTACTTTCTGCCATAGCAACCTAAATAGGTAGCCCTTGGGGGTGTAAGCTTTGTTTGTTTGGCACTGAATTTTGCATACTTAGAGCAATAGGTGCCCCATTGTGCTCTCATATGTGTTGAGTACAGGTGGGATATTAGAATGTTATCTTCGTTTCCACAGCAAGGAAACTTGGACCAGATGTTCAAAGTGATGAACTCAAAGCCACAGAATAGACTGTGGTAGAAATGGAAGAGAATCTGGACTTGTTTGGCTCCAATTCCATCTGTCTCTCATTTAATCTTTCTGAAGCTTCTTCCACCTGTAGTGTACCAAGGAGGGATACCAATTAAATAAAAGGCTTATGATAAAAACAGCTCTTTAAGGGAGAGTTTTTGCTAAGTCGCTCTCTTCAGAATCCTTAAAACCATAATATACAGATTCTCACATATTCTTCCTGTAGAGTTAGCTTAGGTAAGTTTCTACTTGGGAAATTTTCAGGCTCTGAGATAAAATGATGTCTTGAGTGAAATCAGATTAAAGGGAGGAGTACATTGTACACTGAAAGAAATAAAATGACAATTGCTGTAATATATGGCCTGGATTCTGAAAAAGGTCGAAATATGGAGAACTGAAATCTGATAATAATCTTTAAATGGGCTCTAGAGTTTGTGAGTAGGAAAAAAAACACATCTAAAGCATGCTATTATGTTGTTTGGTCTAAGAAAGAAATTCATTATGAGCTAGTGGGATATTGGTAGGTAGACTTATTTTGTTCATTTATTTTAAGAACCTGGGGTCACAGAGCAGCGGACCTATGGTGGAGTGGAGGAAGTGAGGCCTGTGCCTGTTGCTACCTTGACCTGAAGCAGGAGCGAGCGCTGCTGCTCTCAAGCCCCTTGTTAGTCAGCCTGCTTCCTCTGTAGCTTTCCTTTTTCTTTCTTTTCCTTCCTGACCTGGTGTCACCAACACGCCGTCTTTCTTTGTGTCCCTAGGTCTGCATTTTTAAAATGAGCAGACTCTAGTGAGAAACAAGATTGTGCTTTATTATCCTGTTTTCTTTCTGAAAAAGAATAGATTCTATTCTCCCAGGTGAATGCTTATGAACATTCGTGTGATTATTCAGCTAAAAAGAAAAGAGATGTATTCTGTGTCTGTGTAAATCTTTAGTGATTCACAGTTATGGCTTTGTTTAATTGTGGACTTCTCTGTTGTCACGGGTCAGCAACTTCCTAGAAGGATAAAAGACATAGCATTTAATGAGACATACTACTTTCAAGCTGTATACATAAATATTCTTTCATCGTCTTGGCCATGGGATCCTTACCACCTCTGCCTCCCAGAGTTGAAGATTTTAAAATTACTTGCTTGTCCCAGTTTAGCTGTGAACTGCACATCAATCCCTAAGAGGATTTATAATCCTCTAAGTCATTTGGAATAACCAGTTGGGTTCTGTGATAAGCAAACAAATTAGCTACCCTTCTTCTAATGACTGTTTCTTTCTCCTCGACACAGCTGAAGGCAGCTGTGTTAAAGGAATCTTCCCAGCACATGCATAGTCTACCCTGACCAATTAGTGGTTGAAAATGTCCAGAAGAATATCCCACTTAATTAGGCCTCGACCAATGATGGTGGCATGTGTCTCAGATTGTCTTTGAATGTTCAAGTGCCCTTAAATGCGTTAACAATTAGTTTTCACTATTGTTTTTGAAACTGATTTATCCTAGTACTGGGGAGCAAAAATATTAAAGCATGTCCCAGGAATGACAGTGCTTTTTGTTTTATTTTGTAAATGAGAACTCAGGTCATTTATTGTTTTTAGATTTCTTTGTTAATATGTTTCTATGGCTTGGCTTTTTATATTTCTTTTTGTAAGTATAGATGTTTCCTAATGTTATTATGAAATGGCCCCAAATCTTTTTTCTAGTCTTGCTATTTCTCTTGGTTGACAGTAATAAAATGAAGAGCTTTCAAAGCTAGATGAACTTAAATGCTTCAAATTAGCATATTTCTTCCATTTATTTTATAAATACTTTTTGTACAGTTATGTGCTATGCCTGGGGATACAGTGGACCTTACATAACTTAGAGCCTGTAGGTGTGACAGGCTTCCACAAGTGCTTACATCTAGAGGGATGGCTACGGAAGTGCTGGGACCTCTGGGGATATATGCCAGGGACTTCCGAGCCAAGGGGCAGGAAAAACTCTCAAGGGAAGTGTGATGTGAAGCTGAGACTCAACTGGTAAGAATAAATTAGCTTAGAAAAAAAGAAATTTGAAGAGCACTCTTTTTTCCCTTGGGCTACGAGCTCTAGTTCTGGTAAATGCATTTTATGTAGACTGGGGACAAGACAGTTATTTCAAACAAAGAGCCAACTCATTGAATGGATAATGAAACTTAGTGTATAATTCAAACCATATGGATCAATCTGGTGACATATAAAGGGAATGATGGGACTTGGGTTCCAATCTCATTCCTGCTGTTTAATCATTGCTTTTGGACACATTACTTAACTTTCAGGATTTTCAGTTTTCGCTCCTCTCCTGAGCTTTCAGTTAGATTCAATGGCATGCAAAGTATCTTAAATGATGTCAGTATGGTGCTAAATCATGTATAGTAAATATAGTATGGTGCTATACTACTGGATAGAATCTGAAAACCATGTGTCATATCACACATTTACAATCCACTGAGCAAGTTAGCCTACTGAAAGATATTTGGGTGGAGTTATTTTCTCCCATTAATATGCATGATTTATAGCGTTTTCATTGAACTTGATTATTCTGTGCACATATGTATCTCACCAGAGTTACAAACGCTTCCCCTTTTTGACCCTCTCATACCCCTCTTTTTCTCCATTATTCTCACTATCCCCACACCCCAATAGTTCTATGAAATGACTGTATTCTGGGTTTCTCATATTACAGAAACCATTCAATATTTAACCTTCTGTGTCTGACTCACTTCATTGAGCATGCTGGACTCAAGTTGCCTCCATTTACTTACAAAAGCCTCAAAACTATCTGTCTTTGTAGATGAGCACTACTCCATTTGGAGTGAATTCCTATTCATGGGTTGGCCTGGGTACCTTTTTCTAAGATCAAATTACTCCATGCTGGCAAAGATGGTGGTGGTCACTATAGCATTCTAAGAACTAGTCTTAATCCAAATGAGTTCAGTTGTGCAAAAAACGAATCAATATGTTCCTGGTTAACTGAAAACCTATGCCAACTGTTTGTAGTGCTTCTCCAATCACAATGAAATTGTGCTGGAGTCCAGCTTTGGGATTCTATGTTTTACTCCTTTATTTTTAAGTAAATGGATTCAGTGCAACTAAAGCATTTTTAAAACAACCTCTTGATTCATACTCTGCGGAAAACAGTTTCAATGGCAAACCAGGCTTAAGCAGTGTGGGAAGCATTCACTGTAGAGGTTGGGAACTGAGACCTCAGACTTCGCCACGTGTTCTGGTTCTGCCATAAACTAACATGGGTAAGTTAGTGTCTCCAATCTTTTATTTCTTCACCTCTGTGATATAAATGTCATATGATACTGATTTCAGGGTGAGTGGAAATAGGAATATAAAACACAAACTTAATGTCGAGAGTAGAGTAACAATTTGAGTATTGATAACTATAATGTCTCATTTTGGCTTGCTTAAAAGAAACCTGTAACTCCAGGTCTGTGGCAGTTGGGCTACTTTCTTGACTAGTAGAAGCAGCGGACCAGGAAATGATGTCATATTGGTTGCTACTAACCTGGAAGTAATAGTACCTGAGAATATAGCAGATGTCTTCTTACTTTGATGGACTTTTTCCTTATTGTACTTTTAACCCTTTTAATACTACTTAGGCTTCTACTGGAGCCTATATACACAAATTTTGCTATATGAAAAATATATCAAAATAGTCCCTTAGTGTTAATGCTGATAGTGATTCTCTTGTTTTCCAAGAATTACTCAGAAGATGATTTGCTTTCATAGGTTGAAAGAATCACTCTCTGTCTTTTGAAGTAATCCCAATGAAATGCGAGCAAAATTACCTAAATTAATGCCTGAGTTTAGTTCTGAAGTGTGTGTTATTATTTTTTTACCTTCAAAAACTCTGAACTAAATTATATGCAATAATTTGCCACAACCGTAATCTGAGTTCCCATTTCTCAGCTTTAGTAGCTAGGATATTGTTTAATTTGTAGAAAATATATTTTAATTATAAGTTATAAAACTTATGTATTATGTTTATAAGGTTCACCTGTAGTCGTAGAGACAGTAACATTAAATAGAAAAGATCGCTCTGATGACTGGTAGTTAGAAACATTAATTTCTACTCATAATTTTAGAGTGCTAAGAACACAGTTTGCCCTGTCAGAATTTGCAGTACAAGTAGCAGTGCTATCATCCAGCGCTGGCTCTATTGGATATAGTTGAAGGGCAGAGTGTTTCCTTGATAAATCATACCCTCTTGCACTGCAGTCTTCCTTGCTGTTCTGAAGAGCACACAGAGGTGAGTGTCTTTGTTTATAGAGCTTGCTGTCCCCGAGGTCACTGCCTTTAGGTCTGGGTTATCAGTAATGGCTATAGGCATACCTCTGTGCAGGATATTATCTTTGTCATGAGTTCCTGAGTAAAGGAACCGAAAAAACTCCTGGAATGAAAAGTATTCAGGTCATGTGGTTAGTCCTGTCTGGAGAACAGGGGAAGCTTGCCTGATGTCACCCATATTTATGCAAGGAAGGGTCTTTGGGGACCTGATCTATAGAGATGACCAGAGTGGTAGAGAGAACTACCTGGGATCAGCAGCCATCCCAGTGCATCATTGTGTATTATGTGATCTTGAAGCAAATCACCTAAGAGGTCAGCCTTACTTTTGTCACCTACAGAACACAGGGGTTCCAACCCAAACCTTCCGTAATTCAAGGATCCCTTTTTGCACACTTCATTCCTCTGAGCTGAGAGTTTAAACCATAATAAGGTTTTATGTTTTAAATATGCTTGAAGACTGAGGATGAATCAATCCTTACTACCAAATAATTGCACCTTGGAAATGAAGTATTCTACTTTTTCCCTTATTTTTATCTCTACCTATGTGCTATCAGCTATTCCAAAGTCTTTTGATTGAGAATTAATTTTTTTCTTGTGCTGTGGTCTCTTAAATAACATACAGATATTTAATATTTTGATACATTTATTAATTTGGTGGGTTGCAAAAACCATTTCAGATCTAGATAATAGTTAAGATTTGTCAGTGTCTAATTTTTGTAAACTTAAAGATTTATAGTATAAAAAAGACACTATAAATAACTCAATATCTATTATCCACCTTACATAATTTCAACATTTTGGCCATCTTCTTTCAACTTTATTAGTTTTCTGGAGCGTTATTATACAACTTCCAGATGCCAGCGCTTCAGAGCAGGTCTTTTTGGATTAATTTACTTTATATTTACACTATTTTCACTTGAGAGATTACAATAGTTTAGAAATTGAATGAGGCTGTTACCTCTTATTTCCAGTGGTAGGAAATAAGTCTGATGCCTTATGATCGAATATTTGATTTATTTTAGGACTGACTTTAATGAAGCTAATCTTTCTTTTTGATGTTCTTCCCCCCCACACACACACACTATTTTTTATTAATATACAAATGTAATACATAGTCTTTACAATGAATTTGGGTGTTTCGTACACTTATGTATCATATCAAGTTTACAATCACTTCCCATTTTCTATCCTCCCACCCCCTCCTTATTCCTTCCCCTGCCTCCAGCTATCATTTCATATGGTTCCAAAGAACGTCTGTGTTCTGGGTTTTCCAAGTCTGAGAAACCATACGGTGTTTAACATATTAATCTTCCACACCTAAGTCATTTCACTTGAGTCACCACTCTACCCCAGCTTCCTGTTCCTCTAATGGGTTCGCAGCAGGTAAATCTTGATGCCTCTTCTCTGAATCCAACCAACCCCTTTATTGGGATATTTACCAAAAGCTTTTTTCTATATTTTGCTATATCTTTGTTGCTATTATTAAACCTGGCCTTACCCACCAGCTCACATTAGAAAATAACTACAAGCACGTAGTTCAAAAGACTAATAAATTTGAGAAAGAAGAAGAAAAAAATTAAATTTCAGATGCCTTAGCTGAATAGTGGAAGGTGCATATTTGTGCAATCACAGGGTTATCTTTACATCAATCGTTTCCTTAGGATAAACTTTCATTAGTGATCTAATAATAAGTGAATTGTTACAATAAAACAAAGTTAAAGCTATATCACATTGCTACATTAAATGAATTTAAATCTATACCACATAAATATACTTAAAATGACAGATATGGAGGCAAATTTAGTTATTTCAGATTTTTTTTACTTTTATAACTTATTTACTCATATTTCACTGATTATTAACATTTTTTTTTCTCAGCTCTTTCTCCTGTACCTGTTGTCGCTTTTTCTCTGGGGTCATTGGTAACACTGGCCTCCCTTTCACTTTCTAAGATTCCTTTAAGTATTCTCTGCAATACTGGCTCAGTGGCTGCAAATTCCTTTAAGCTGTCTATATCATGGAAAGTTTTAAGTTCTCCCTTTAAATTAAAAGATAATTTTGCTGGATATAGCAGTCTTAGTTGGAATGTATGTTCTTTTAGTGCTTGGATGACATTATTCCATGATCTCCTTGCTTTTAAAGTTTGGATTGAGAAGTCCACAGTTATCCTGATGGGCTTATCTTTGTAGGTCACCTTCTGTTTTTCTCTTACCGCTTTTAGTATTTTCTCTTTGTGTTGGGTTTCTAAAATTTTATTTATGATGTGTCGTGGTGAGGATCTCTTCTGATCAAAGCTGTTTGGTGTTCTATATGCCTGCAATAGTTCCATGTTCATTTCTTTTTTTTTTTTTTTAGATTTTGGAAATTTTCTTCCATTATTTCATTAAACATGTCTTTTAAGCCTTTTGTTTTGTCCTCAGTCTTCTCCTCGATTCCCATAATTCTGAGGTTGTTTCTCCTTGAATCATCTATCAGCTGTTGTAATGATTCACTTTCTTTATTTACTTTGTGTTCTTCATGGCCTGTATGTTGCAGCTTAGTCACTTTATTTTCTAGGTCTGACATTCTCTTCTGAAGATGTTTAGTGGTTGCTTATTATTTCCTGTGTGTTTTTCATTTCCTGAATATCTGCATTCAATTTTTCTATATCTCTGTTGTGTTCTTCTCTAATTTCCTCTTTTTCCTTCATTATCTTCTGGTATATTTCTTCTCTGGTCTCCTCTAGTCGCTTTTGAAGGCTTGCTTTTAGCTTATCTATGTGTTGGTGTAGCTCTTGTGCTTTTTTATTTCCTGCTTTAATTCACTGACTATCTGGGCCCAGAAGTTACCATGATTGTTGCCATATTTATCTTTAGTATGCCTGGTAACATCTTCTGGGTGTCAGGTGTTTTTGTAGGAAATTTGTAACTGTGTTTCCTCATTTCTTCTTTGGTATCCTCTAATTGCTTTTCAAGGCTTGCTTTTTGCTTAGCTAAGTGTTCTTGTAGCTCTTGTGCTGTCTGTTTTATTTCCTGCTTTGATTCCTGCTTTAACTCTTGCTTTAATTCCTGCTTTAATTCACTGACTATCTGGGCCCAGAATTTACCATCATTTTTTCCCTTTTCTTTGGATTCTGCACTTTCAGCACCCCTGGTATCATCTTCTGGGGTGTCAGGTCTTTTTGTATGAGATTTGTTACCACGTTTCCCCATGGTTCTGCTACCTCTGGCTGTCTCTGGTGCACAGAAAAGAGAATGGCTCCTGCTGACGTCACTGCCTGAGATGGCTGCTGAGTCCTGTTTCTGATCTGGGATCCCGGGGCCTTTTCTAGGGGGAGCACACGCTGCGTTTCTAGTACACACACCTGCGGGTTGGTGCTTCTGAAGCTGGGGCCGCCCTCTGCAGATAATTCCCACTTCTCCAGATCTGTACTTACCTCGGCTGAGGTTCTGGTTCCTGACCTTGTCTGTGGTCTGTGGGTGCCGGCAGCTCGGGGCTGCACTGAGTTGGCAGCTTCTTTCCTCCTCTTCCGATGTGACCTCAGGATTTCTGACCCGCCCGCAGCCTCCTCTCCCGTTGTTGTGTGCTCCATCCTCTCCCAGCTCCATCAGATGTTTGGGTCCCCACGAGCTTTCCTCCATCCTCAGCTGCCTGCAGCTCTAGCCGTTTGCAGCCAGCTGTGGCAGCTTCCTGGGTCGCGGGGATTTTTTTTTTTCCTCTGCTTTTGATGATCTTCTGGAATTTCTGGCCTCCTGCTGGCCACCTTTCAGTTTTTGGGGATGGTCTTCTCTTTCCTAGCTACACCAAGCACACTTTTTCTAACTAAATTCTTGACTTTTTAAGTGAGTCGGTGAGGAGACATTGTGCAGCGCTGTTACTCAGCCGCCATCTTGACCGGAAGCCCCTTTTTGATGTTCTTAACACTTTTATTTGTAGTCTGTTTAGCTCTATTTATCTTTGTACCCATAATTATTAATAGCAAAATCATAATATTTGTAATGCCTTTCTATCCATTCATGAGTTGATTACCAAAATTAGAAAAAGACTTATTCAAGTGTGAATATTTGAATTTGGTTGAGTTCGAACGGACCCCTGACAAGTAGGCCAGGATATTTCCTGCTATGTCATAAAACTTACTAAATCTTGGAGAAACTGAGAAATTAAATAGCTACCTGCAAGTCACCCACCTCGAAGTGTGGATTAGGATGAGTGATGATATGAGTAATAATGATAAAACATACTAATCTTAACATGGATAAATCTATTACAGGTTTGGTGCCAGCACTGTCCATTCTTTTTTCTTTATGTAATACATGTTCATTAAATCCCTACGAGGTTATCAAGAACACTTCTTGGTACTGGGATGCATCACTAAACACAAACCCACATCCCTACTGTCACATGCGGTTTCTTTATAGTCATGTTCCATGCAAAATCATCCCATCCTCTGAATTTATGCAACCACTTTTTGGATAGTCACTCTTGGGGTCTTCATTTTATGGCTGAGGACTAAGTGAGAGGGAGGTTGTGTTTCTTAAACCGAAGTCCACACAAGTAGGATGTGACACCCAGATTTGGAACCTAGATTCTCTGGATTCAGAATCCATATCTTAAGTACAGTGCTATCCTGTTCCCACATCACTACAACACTAAGGACTATGTTTGGAACCAGTCTGTTAGGCTGTACCCTGGTTCTGTACTTTATTAGAGTCCTAGGTTTTTTCATTAATGGGAAACCACAAGTGACGAAGCAGGCTATATAACCATAGGTTATATTTCCAAGGGATTGGAGACAGAGCCCATGGACCTTTTTGTTCTCCCTGGGACCCTTAGTGTTTTACTTAGCATTCTCAGTGTGACGGTGGGTTTCCAGATGGCAACACAATAGGTAAACAGTTTTGTTCCTTGAAATTGTTATTTGAGCTGCCCACCAATGTGCCCTAAGACGGTCAGTACCAAATTAGACTCAAAGGGAAGAAATATCTAAGTTTTTGTTTTTTAAATCACAACATGATTAAGCAGTCTCTTTAACACATACTTTTCTACAGGAGGAAAAAAAAAGAACACAATCTAGCACCTTTCTAGAGCTGGGAGACCATGAGCTCACTAAAATGCAAGATATATACGTACCAGCCACACAAGCAGATTAAAAAACAGCATCATTTAATTGATACTGTGGCAATTTGAAAATTTAATAACAGAATTCTCTTCACAGATTCTATAGGAATATGCCAACTGACCAGATGTTTTTGAGTTCAAAAAGTAAAACAAAAGCATCTAGAATCTAAAGTTAGATTCCTTTTTCTTTTAAAGCTTCACCTAAAGTAAGCATAGTTTTCCTCTTTAATATGAACTATAAAATATGAATGTCGAGCATATTTCAAAACTGGGTTTCAAAGGCACTAAGTTGCAAAGCCTTGTCTGAAAGAATTAGTCTAAGAAGCATAAAGAGCTCAGAAACGAAGCCAGTGAGATGCTGCAGACATTTGTGACCAAAGTCGACAGCGATGCTTCATTAAAATGTGCTGTCCTTACTCGCAAACTATTTTGGCACTCTTACTAGAAAATCAAAATGTCACCTGTTGACCCTCTCTCATTAGTTTCAGTCTGAAAATAATGAAGTTTCTTTGCATACTAGGAAGCTCCAAGAACAGCTAAAAATCTTATATGCAAACATTGGCCCGAGGAGAAAATTATAAACATGAAAATTAGGAGAGGTTAATGATAATACTTTTCATTAGTAATTTACTACAAAGTTCTTACGGTAAATTCAGAGTTGTGTTGAGAATAATAAAGGGCAGTGACTTGGTAGCATGAGTCTTATGGTCTGGGTTTAAATTACCTTGATTTAGTTTAAGATAAATTTAATGTCAATGAATTAGTCAACTTGAGGCATTTACATAGGTATATTTAAAATGTTTTCCTGCCAAGCCTTTGGTGATTTCTGTTGATGTCTTAGTTACTTTCTCGTCACTGTGACTCAATACTGAATACGTACTAATTAGGGGAGGAAAATTTTGGTTTATCACACAGAAGGTCTCAGTCTGTTCATGGATGGGCGGCTGAAAAATGGTGGAATCACATGGTGGGTCTGCAGCTAGAGTCAAAGCCAGGGCTGGTGCTCTGGGAGACGGAGATTCCTCACAGCAGCATGGCAGAACTGAGACAAGTATGGGAGAAAGGGTGGAACCAGCACCAGCACACACTCCTCCAGGTCAAGCCCCAAGTATCAGCCCCCTTCAGCCAGGTCCCCCTTTCCAAGAGTATACATTATCCATAGGTACCTGAGGCTTCTGGGGGACACTCCAGATCCAAACTACAACAGTTGTTAAACTTTATAACATACTCCAGGAACAATCGTGGTCTGTGACCCATGGCCCAATTTCTTTACTGGGGACAAATGCCTCTTTAGTGTTTTCTCCTTTTTAAAAATTATTATATGTTTATATGTATTTTTGGAGGACTACGTGGTTTTTCCACATGTGTGCAAATTTCATTATTATGTAACGAATCAGAACACTTAGAGTGTCTAACACTTCACCTATTGGTCATTTCTTTATAGTAAGGACATCTGATACCTATCCTTCCAGCTGTATTGGAAGCCGCCCTACGTAGCAGACCAAGTGCTGTGTGCTGGAGAACCTGCGGACTCCTCCCTCCTGCTGACCGTAACTTTGCGCGACACCTCATTCCTCCCTCTCTACTCTCCTCCAGCTTGGCTGGTAGCTACCATTCTACTCTGTTTCTAGGATATATCTGCTTTTGAGGTGACATATGGCTGTGATCTTATGACATTTGTCCCCAGCAATGAAATCTGGCCACGGGTGACAGACCATAGTTGTTCCTGGAGAATATTATGTTAAGGATCCCCTTAACCTCCCCATTTAGTTCAATGAAATGATTATATTCTGGATTTCTCATATGAGAGAAGCCATTCAATATTTAACCTCTGCCTCTGAACATGATGGTCTTCAGTTTCTCCATTTACCTACAAAGGCCTCAAAACTATCTGTCTTTACAGATAAGGAGTACTCCATCGTGTACATATACTTCAATTTATGCATCCATTGGTCCGTTAGTGGGTAATTGGGTGTCTTTAACATTTTTGCTACTGTTGGTTTTGTAGCTGTGAACGTGGGTATGCAAGTATCTCTGCTATTTGGTGGTTTTAACTCATTTAGAAAGATTCTAAGAAGAGGTATCACCAGATCAAAGGGGATATTTATTTTCAGCCTTTTGAGGAATTTCCATACTGCCCTCTATAGTGTTCGTGCCGGTTTAAAATCCCACCAGCAGTGTGAGAGGGTCCTTTTTTCCCACAGCCTTGCCGGCATCCAGCCTCGATTGCTGTTTGAGTTCTTGATGTAGGCTATTCTCTCAGGTTAGATAATATGTTAGTGATGTTTTGATTTGCATTTCTTCAATGGCTAAGGATGTTGGACATCTTTTCATGCATTTACTGGCCATTTGAACTCCTTTCTCTGAGAATTGTCTATTCATTTCCATTGCCCGTTTTTAAATTGGGTCTTTGAATTTGAAGGGTCTGTTTTTCTTCTGTTCTGTGTACATTCTAGTTATTAGACTTCTATCTGAGGTATAGGTGGTCAGTATTTTTCCTCATTCTGTTGGTTCTCTCTCTATTCTGTTGATAATTTTCTTTGTCATGCACAAAATTTTTAATTTGATATAATCCTACTTGTTGAGTCCAAGCCTAACAATACTTATTATTTTTAGAAATATTTATAACACCATGAGACGCAATGAATGACAATTTGCATAAAATTTGAGAATCAGAGGCTAGACTGGCTCTTCCCTTTGGTGAGAGTGTATATGTGTCATAACTCCTGCTAGCTGGGATACAGCCCCATTTTGGCCGGTTGCCTGGGGATCACGCGCTTGGTGTTAGTGTGGAGATGCATGTCCCAGCTCTGCAGCTTCCGCTCCCTGCTCCTGTTGCCTTGTGATGCTCTCTACTCTTTGTGGTTTTCTAGCTACACCACACTATTTTGTTTTTCTTTCCAGCACTTTCCTATTTGGAGTTTGAAATTTGAAGTATCTTGTTATTAAAGGGGTTTTTGATATATTATAAAGCCTTTAAACTCAAGACCCATTTAATCAGAAAAAGAAAAGAGAAAGTTTGAGCAAATAGATGTGCTTTGAGGTCTTCTTATAGAGTATTACGGCCTAATCAATTGACACAGGAGATGCTTTCAGTTGTTTTGTTTCTGCATCAAAAATTCTACTTATCCAATGATATATCTTATTGGGCCTCTTTAAAACACAAAACACTCATTTTCCAAAAGCTGGTCTGAATAGTGTAAGGCTATGGTTTTGAAGTAGATGTAAATTTATAGATACTTGTGCAATGAATAAACCTTTTATAGATAAAGCTAAAAAGAAAAAAACGAAACAGAGTTGAGAATGATAGTATTTCATAGCAAAAATGCTGATATTCTCGTGACTACTAAAGTTTCTTGCCCTGAACTATTCAAATTCATTGATGGCAAAATAACTGTAGTAGTCTAGCTGGTAAGTAAATTTTGTTGGGGAAATTTTGTGCTCCTTTGAAGCACAGGATACAATTCACTTCTAGTATGTTCACTCATTTCTTCATATTTCCTATTCTCTAAGGCCATTTTTCCTATTCCTAAGGTTGGAAACAAACGTGGAGGGAGTGAAAATAGCCCATTTTGACAACTAAAAAATGATAACATGCAATGTTATCATTCATATGGTTTTGCAAGTCTTTTGGAAAGTACTTTTATTTGTAACAGATTCAGGAGAACATTGTAGAACATTGTAGTTATTTGACTCTGGATTGGTCTGAATAATGTTAAGGAAAAGAAAAGGAGATAGTAAACTAGAAATGATGTTTCTTTTGTGGGTAACATAATGTGTGAGTGCGAAGCACTTAGGCTCCCTCAGAGCAGAGTTCTAGGGAGCTAAGGACATGATTTATATTGCAGAGCAAGGCACTTAATTTTGGCATGTGACCTGACTGCACACAGTGTTCTCAATTTCTACAAAACATCTGGCAAATGGATGGTGTTGTTAATTAGATGCTGGACCAGAAAGTGTTGATGGATGCAAATTCATATCAGTGTGAGGGGACAGTGGGGCTGTCTTTGTGTGAGATTCAGAGGACTGCTGCGAGCTAAGTACAGTACAGCGTGTCTGCTTGTCCTTGTTTGGAACTCCTGAGCTGTGTTTCCTGATCAAGTCGGATATCTCTCAGTATTTGAGGCCATGACACTTGAAGAATCTGAATACGCCTTTTAGGAACTATCATCTCTTTGGTTTAATCGTAAATGATGTGAAATATATCTTTACACACAGCGCCTTTTGCTACTTTAGAAATAATACAGCATGTAGTAAAGAAGACCATCTCTAGTAGACAGACCACGTGGTAAGTACTGAGAGGCAGTGGTGTCTAACTGGCTAGTGTAGCATCAGTTAACGGGAGCGAGCCCGGCTGTTTATCTAATGAACGGTGTGGTTGGGACACTAGGCTGCTTCAACTCCAAAAAACCTTAATGGAAGCAAATGTTTTTGAGACCTAAATGGTAGCTTTAAACCCTGTTAGAAGGTGGTAGGGAAACAAGTTAGTTAGAAATAAAAGACCATGATGCCCAAGGGAACTTCTGTTATAGTTCCAGGTAGGCTTTGATACTGTCTCAGACAGGTAAAGGCTACATAGTCTGGAAAGAGATGGAACTGCACGGGCAAGCCCAGGGGCCCCAAGTTAGGGGAGATGCTAAACAAACACGGCAGGACCTCTATCTTTCTTGTTTGAAAAAAATAAATATTTTGGGAAATGTTTAGCTCTCAAGAGCTTGTAGCCACACCAAAGCCCAGCAGGGGTAATTTTCAGCCAGCGTGCCTTCTTTCTCGTGTGAGCTATGGGACTAAACGGCTGTTAGTATTATGACACCATTTGTAAGTAGTTTGCTTTAACCCCTCCTGTCAAATACTGTGGTAACATCTCCATTTTTATCGGTGACTAACCGTAATAAGAATACAAATAGCAAGTTATCCTTGCAGATAGTCTCAGTGGTAGTTTTATTATTCTTTCCAGGAAAAAGACATTTATTGTTCACGGGCTGAGAAATGGCACAGAGGTTAAAGCAATTACCCAGCAAGCATAAGGCCCTGAGTTCAATTCCCCAGCACCATGATCCCAGAACTCAGGAGGCTGAACCAGGAGAGTTACCATGAGTGCCAGGCTAGTCTGCAGTTCACAGTGAGTTCAGGTCCAACCTAGCCTGCAGAACAAGACCCTGTCTCAAAAAAAGTTTATTGTTCAGTATAATGAGAGTAAGTATCTGATATTTTTGAGTTGCTCTTGGAATGCTCATAAGAGAATTTTTTCTTTTGAGACAGGGTCTCACTCTGTAGCCCAGAGAAACTTTTAAGTTAGTTTCTCTAGAAGATTTTATATTTTTTCACTATTGCGGAAGTGGTCAATGTATAAAATGGCAAAATGGATAATATAGTGAGTATCTGTATGTGCACTACTCACTTAAAAATTTTTCCTAGTTCTACCTTCTTCTACTTCCTTCTTTTTATTACAGTCAATAACTTTTATTGTTGAATTTGATGTTTTTAATTTAGGGCATTAAAAATATCTTTCCACATAAGTGTATAACCCTAAAGTTTAAAGTAATTTGGACATTTTAAATCATTATTTAAATCATAGTTTCCTGTGCACATTGTCCTACAATTCATTCATGCCCAACATTATACTTAAATACATATGTCACTACTTGATATTCATTTTTATTGCTTTGTTTCACTGTCTAAAAAGACAATGACTTATTTTTTCATTGTCTTGTTGAAGGATATACAAATGCCCAGTTTTCACTAGTTGTACCTATAATTTAAATGATTTAGGCTTGCCACTGTTAGTACTGTCTTCCCTTATTTTCAATAAGTTTAGGTATAGAATCATTGTTTCAGAAAGATTAAAGAAAAATACAGAACATACAGTAAGCACTAAGTTTGCTTATGAGAATTTAATCACAACTGGCTCACTGAGTACCCAAGCTTACCATTTGACCTAAAGAGTGATGTTGTAGATAGAGCATAGCTGATCACTCTGCCTGTGTCCCAGAATCCAACACTTTCGAGCTCCAGTGAGTTTGTTAAAGGGGCCAAATAAATGAGTAGCCGTCTATAGGGGAAATGTACTCTCACTAACTTGATCAGGACTGCTCAGCAGGTTTCCTTCACAAGGGCCACTTAGTCACATCCTGATGCCTTCAGTCTTTTCATCCTTGGATCCTGAATCAGAGCCTTATTCAGCTATTCCTAATTTCCAGAAGGACGGTTGTTTTATGAGTATGCAGTAGTTATCATTATGGTCTGATCACTAGGATATAAATAGCAATTATTATCTCCTCCCTCAAACTCTTCCACCACAGCTAGTATTGATGTTTCAATTGTTTTTTCGAGAAGACACATCCTTTGTGCCGTCTGAATTAAGATAATACTTACTAAATTTAGGATGCCACGAAGCTTTCAAATGACTTCAAGTTAGATGATAGAGTTGGTAACTGCCTATGATGGAAGATGAAAGAAACCCAACACAACAAAATAAATTGAGCTGGAGTAAGTGGGAAAATAGTAAAATTCAACGAAAAAGCTCTGGACTGGCTCAACTATATCTGAAAACTTTCAGATGAAAAATATGTGAAGATCTTAAATAGCAATCTTAATGTAAGCCAACAATTCAGTAATCCTGTGAAACTAAGAATGCAAACTTACGGCTGCATTAGTAGCCTCCTGTGCAAGAATAATTACACAATTCTGGGACTGGTTGGACAACATATGGAAATTTATTTGCAGTTTAGAATCTGCAGTCATTGGAGCATCCATAAGCTTAGAATCTATAAGCTGGTCAGAGTATTTAAAGATTGAGAAATAGTGCCACTCGTTGTTTTTATGAAAATTAATTGCATTGTGATTACCCACAATCCTGAAGTGATGACTGATCAGAAGCTGACACTGAATACATTTAAAAGGTTGAATATTGTGAGTTGTACTGCAATAACTGCGCCTGTGCCAGCATCTCTATATTATGGTGTCTTTAACTGCTTCGGATATAGAATGAGGAGTGATAGATCTGGATCAAATAGTAGCTTTATTTTTGAGGAACCTCCATACTCATTTCCATATTGGCTGTACTAATTTGCATTCTCATCAGCAATGTAGAAGGACTCTTCCTGCCCCCACACTCTCACCACCATTTGTTATTTTGGGGATTTGGGCTGATCTTTATTCTGACTAGAGTGAGATGGAATCTCAATGTAGTTTTAATTTTTATTTTTTCTAGTGGCTAAAGATGTTGTATCTTTTTACATACTTACTGGTCGTTTGTACTTTTCCCTTTGAGAACTCTATACCCTGTTCAGTTTGTTTGCTCATTTTGATTGGACTATTTAACTTTTTTGATGTTAAACTTTTACAAATGTGTGTGTGTGTGTGTGTGTGTGTGTGTGTGTGTGTGTGTGTGTGTGTATGGTAAATAGCTGAACTTTTTCCCACTTTGTGGGCTGTCTTTTAACTGAAAGGGGGAGCTGGCTGCTCCCCTTTATGGGCTGAAATGTTTTAATTTGACGTAGTCTCGTTTGCTGCTTCTTGCAGTTATTTTCTGTACTATTAAAGTAGTATCCGGGAAGATTTTGCCTGTGCCTGTGGCTTCAAGTGTTTTCTCTAAGTATTCTTTAAGCAGTTTTGAAATTTCAGGTCTAATATCTAGGTCTTTGATCCATTTCGAATTGATTTGTACAAGTGACGATAGGCATCTAACTTTAATCTTTCAGCAAACAAACATCCGGGTTTTCTAGCACCACTTGTTAAAGAGGCTGTCTTTTTTTCAATGGATATTTTTGCTTCTGGTGTCCATCAACAAATAGATGGATTAAAATTGCAGTTTATATACACAGTGGGCTATTAGAATGAAATCACGTCACTCTCAGGAAGATGGATGGCTCCAGACAGAGTTCATCATGTAGGATGACATACGGCAGACTTACAAAGATAAATATAAATATTCACTGTCCTTTCTAAGATGTTAAATTTTAAAAAGGTGATGAGAAAACTAGAAAGGATGCTATTGTTACACAAGAAGAAGAGAGCAACGGGGAGAGGTAGAAGATGTAAGGAGAAGTGGGGGTAGATATGATCAAAATGCATTATGTGCATTGACCCTCTCCAAGGGTGAAACGTGTGGAAGGTGGGGACTACAGTGGTAACGAGGGGGAAATGATTAAAGTGGGTTATGCACATAAGAAGAATCTGTCATAATGAAAAACACCAATCTGTACAAGCAATGTTCACTAATACAAACAATGGGAAATACTGAGAAAAATAACATAAAATGAATTGGAACTGTAAATTATGGTGTCTCTTTTTATAGAATGTATGAGCTCTTTGCTTATTTTTTGTAAATGTGTCTCGAGATGATTTCTTTAGATAAGGCAAACTATAAGAAGATAGAGCAGTGTATTGACCATTATCTCCTCTATTGATAAAGAATGGGTCGCTATTCAGCAGTGAGTGCTGACTTTTGTGCCTTACAGTCTAGTCGCCCTTTAGGTCCTCATGTATGTCCTATGACATGAGTCTTATTAGGAGATACTGTGAACCCCAGGCTCCCCTGTTGCCACTTTTTTCTCTTTCCTCAAGGGCAATCGTGAGAGTGGAGAAGAGGGTAGCCTGTTCAAGGGAAACTGAACAGGTCCTGGCTCCTAGCTCTGTGGCAGTGTAAGAGCTGTGCTTCTGGAGTCTCTACAACATAGCCAGCAGCTGAAGCTCTCTCCAAACACATGCCAATGCATACATGGGTGCTTTAGTATGATGGACACACATGCATTGCTATAGAATGGTATTCTTAATTCTCTTGGGATTTTGTCAAAGACTGATATATATAACTGGATGAAATGGTATATTAATTTTAAGGGTTTTTTTAAGACTTGCCATACTAATTCCTGTAGTGGTTTTCTAGTCTATAATCTAATCAACAGAGTAGGACTGTTCCTTTTCAGTGCCCACCCCATCTTCTCCAGAACTCATTTAGTTTTGTATTCTCGATGAGAGCCACTTGGGATGAAGAAAAATAGAATCTCTTTGAAGTTTTGATTTGTATTGCACTGATTTTTAGAGAAGTTGAATATGTTTGTATGTTATTGGCCATTTGTTTTTCTTTGGAGAATAATTCAGCTACCTGTTCATTTTTCTGTTTATTGATTGGATAGTTTTTCTTTTATGATGAATTAAAACTATAATTTGCTACAGTACATAAAATAAGGAAACTATATGTAAAATATTTTCAGTAATAAGTTGGGCAATTTTAAGAGATGTTTAAAGTAAATACATAGTAAATTTGACAAGAAATTTCTTCTTGATAGTCATAGGAAAGTCAGTGAAATTAGTAGCTTGAAATAGAAATAAATGTACAGTGAAAATTTCCTAATGTTCTTAACATGATCTGAGCTTGTAATTAGCTTTATCTAATTAAAAATATCTTGGATTCTTTGAGGAAAGGAAGGAAGGAAGAGAGGGAGGGGGGAGATAGATGAAAAAAGAAGGAAGAAAAAGTAAAAAAGAGAAGAGAAATTATTTTTAGATAAAGCTGTTAAATTGTTTGTTATGGGAATGTTGCCAGAAAATTATGAGGAAGGTACTAAAGAGAATGTTTTTAAAACCGTGAAAGATTTTCAACTAACCTACCAATTACCCATAGATTGTACAAACTTTGTAGCAACACCAAAGATCAACTGACTCATAATTTGAAATATTACAGATATTTTTCTTTAGTGTTAGATGATCATCTAACATGAAGATATTGGCCACTAATTATTTGGGTATATATTTTTTCTCACAGGACTTTCAAAATTGTGAAGCAATGTTATCAAACCAGAGCAAAATATATTTTAGATATTAATCCTCTATCATAAGAATAAGTCTCTCTCATCCTATAGTTTATCGCTTCACTCTTGATTGTTTTCTATGTTGTGCAGAGTTTTAATTTGATAGAGCCCAATATTTGAATCTTTTCCCCATTGTTATTAGCCTGTATATGCAATACACAGTGGTGAGTTTGAACTCGAGAATTGTGTTCACATGTGTATCCCTTCCTCCTTTTTCACCTCCCCACACCTACCTTCTTCACCCCCTGATTCCCACATCTAATCTATTAGATTTATTTATTTATACTCTGGGTTTCTAATGTTGTAAAAACCAAGGGATATTTAACCGTCTGAATCTTATTCATTTCATGAAGCAAAATGGTCTCCATTTGTGTCCATTTACCTACAACTGACTCAAGTCTGTCTCTACTGTGTGTATATACCACATTTCTTTTGATGGATATTTTGGCTTCTTCCTTTTGGTCTATTGGTGGATAGTTTGGCACCTTCCGTGTCCTATCTATTATTAGTTGTGCTGCTAAAAATATTGGTATTCGTGTATCTCTGGTATATAGTCCTTTTAACTCTTTTGGAAAGTTACCCAGAGAGCTATCAGTGGGTCAATTGGAATACCTATTTTCAGTTTTTGAGGAGTCTCCATGCTAATTTTCAAAATGGATATACCAGTTTACAGTCCTATCAGCAATGTAAAAGAACTGTGCTCTCCCCACACCATACTCTCACCAGCATCTATTGCTTTTTAAGTTCTTAATGAAAATCATTCTCACTAGGGTAAGATGGTGTCTCAGTGTTGTTTTTACTTGCGTTTATCTAATGGCTAAGGATGCTGAACATTTTTTTCTTGTATTTGCTGGCCATTTATGTTTCTTCTTCAGAGAATTGTCTATTCATTTTAATTGCCCATTTTTAAAAATGGGTCTTTGATTTTGGAAGATCTATTTTCCTCGGGTTATTATTCCCCTGTCTGTGGTGTAGGTGGTAAAAAGTTTTTCCCATTTTGTCAATTCTATCTTCATTCTGTTGATTGTTCCCCTGCTGCGCAGAGACTTTCTAATTTTATATAATCCTATTTCTTGATCAGGGGATTTAATTCTTTTTGCATCAGGTGTGAGAAAGTCTTTTCCCACACCTGCATCTAAAAGAGTTTTACCTACCTTGTCTTCCAGGAGATTAAGTATTTCCATAATATCTAGGTATTTGATCCACTTTGTTATTTTGGGAATAGAGATAGGTGTCTAGATTCATTCTTCTGAGTGTGGATAACCAGTTCTCTCAGCACTGTTGTTGAAGAGGTTATCCTTTTCTCAGTGTACGTTTTTGATCCATTTGTCAAAGATCATATAATTGAGAGTGTTTGAATTCATCTCTGCATTCTCTGTTCTGTTCCATTGGTTGACCTATCCATTTTTGTGTTAATACCATATTTCTATCCTTGTAATTTTGTAATATATCTTTATTTTCAGGATCATGACACTACTTGCTTTTGTCTTATTCAAGATTTCTGTGGCTAGTTTAGATATGTTTTAGTTCTATATTAATTTATAATTGCTTTTTCTAGTCCCATGAAAAATGTTGTTGTTATTTTGATAAGAATTGTATTGAATCTGTATCAGGTTTGGTAGTATGGTCATTTTGACATTAGTTCTGTCTGTCCAGAAAGAGGGGATATCTTTTCATTTTCTAAAGTCCTCTTTAATTTTTTTCAGCATAATCTAGTGTTCATTGTAAAGGTCTTCACTTCCTTGGTTAAATATTTTTTTCTATATATTTAACTTTTGAAGAACTACTGAAAATGGGATTAATCTTTTCAGCTCTTTCTCAGTGAATTGATTATTGTAGATAAATGCTACTTATTTGTATTAATTTTCAATTTTTGATTCTTAATATTATAATGTCCTGTAATATGTGAGTTCTCTCAGAAACTCTTTACCTGTGCCTATGTCAAGTGTTTCCCCTGTTCTCTTTCAGAAGTTTCAAAGTTCCGAGTGTTATATCCAGGTGTTTAATACTCTTTGATTTGATGTTCTTAGACAGATAAGAATGTAGTGTCTTTTGCACGTAGATATCCAGTTTTCCAAGAACCATTTGTTAGAGCGACTATCTTTTCTCTACATATCTGCATATGATTTTGCCTTCTCTGCTAAATTCATTTGCTTGGAAGCGAGTGGGTTTCTTTGTGTTAGGCTATATTCTTACAGTCTACATGTACTTTTTCCAGTAATATGCTTTTTTTATTTCCAGGACTTTGTAATATCACTTGAAATCACATTGTGATGCTTCAAGTGCTGCTTTTTTGTTGTTGCTGTTGTTCAGGACTTTTTGCTGTTCGTGTAGCTATATGAAGTTGAGAGTTTTTGTTTTTAGTTCTATGAAGAATGTTTTTGGTATGTTATAATGGGAAGTGCATTGAATTTGTAGACTGATTTTAGTAAAATGGCCCTTTTAACAATCAATGTTAAATCTGTGAATTCATGAACATGAGAGGTCTCTCCATTTTCTTGTGCTTTCTTCAATTTCTTTGTTCAATGTTACATAATTTTCATTATAAAAGGCCTTCTTGATTAAGTTGATTCCTAGTGTTTTATTTTTTGAAGGAATTGTAAGTGACACTCTTTCCTAATTTTTTTTTCTCGTCACATTCATGATTGGTATAGAGGGAATTACTGACGTTTGAGTGTTGGTTTTTATATCCTATCCCTTTGCTGAATTTACTACTTCTAAGAGTCTTCAGTGGAGATTTAGTCTTCTTTATAAACAACCATATCACCTGCAAATAGAGATAACTTGACATCTTTTCTTATAAATGTCCCTTTTATTTCTTTCTCTTGCCTGATTGCAGTTGCTAAATTTTTAAGTACGAGATTAAACAGAGCTAGGCCTGGTAGAACAAGTTTATCATCTTAGCACTCTGAGAACTGAGGCAGGAGAATCACAAGAGTGGGCCCAGCCTGGGCAACTTAGTGAATTAGTGGGAACCTGTCTCAAAATCAAAAATAAAAACCAGCTAGGAATGTAGTTCAGTATGAAAGCCCTCAATTCTGTCTCTGGTAAAAAAAAAAAAAAAAAAAAAAAAAAACCCAGAAGTGGAAGGAGTATGGACCCTGTCTCTCCCCTGATTTTGAAGGAAATGCTTCTAGTTTTCCTTCTTTAGTACAATGTCAGCTGTTTCTCTGTCATGTATGGATTTTATCATTTTGAGAACAGAATCATATATACTTTTTATTTATAATTATCATCATGAATATTCATTAACTTTAACTTTAAACAGAGATTTTGATTTGTTACTTTATTCTTGGGAAATCGGTAGTCAATATATTAGAATGACACCTAAATACTTGGGCTTTGAAAACCTAAAGTCAGTCTCAGTTGAAGGAAATCACTTACTGGTCGTCTACTGATGTCTGCTTCATCTCATCTCTCCTCTCTGGTTTTCAAGAATGAGCACTGCTCTGAATCTTAATTTGGTAAAATCCCTAGAAATTTTTATTGTATTTTAAGGTAGAGATTTATTCTCTGTTTATCAGACAACCATGGCTCTCTTGGGCCTCAACAGAAATACAAGATCTTGGTTCTTTAATTTTCCCCTGTCAAAACTATCGGTATGAATTTTATTTGGGTTCTCAAAGAAAGGCTAATTTGAGAGTCATCGTTGCATTGACATAAGAAATAATTTTGGGGCTTACATTTTTTTTCCTTCAGCTTTCTAATCCATAGCACTGTTAGAACCAGCAATCTTCAAAGAAATGATGTACTTACTGAAGACATCATATATCCAGTGTTCTCAAATATATTGCCTACTTGGAGCCAGAAAGTTGGGATGTAAAGCATAGGATGTTTTGACTACTATTAACTTTGCATGTTAGCTACTTTAGCTACTTTTCAATAGCCTGATTTAAGATATTATCAAGAAGCAGATTCACTAACCATTCTGAAAATCACTTATAGTCTCATCTTGCTACTAGAAATAATGGTATCAGGAAAGTCAGTTACCAAACTGCTAAATAACATGACTTTCTGAAGAGTTTTCCAGGTTTCACTCTAAAAATGGAAAGCTGATTCTTTGCTTCCTGGATTATGTGGAGGATGAATGTATTCGAATGCTTGAGAAAGTGCTTAGCACAGTGACAACTCCATGAAATTTAAAAACTTTAAACATATGTCTTGTAGACAGAGCAACTCTTCACAAAAAAATGAGGCAATGACTTGCAAATAAACCACCAAAACTTTTCTGGGTTATTGGAATGATCATTAAAGTTTATTTGAGTTACTACTCCCATTGCTTTTGAAGTATGTGCATAATGCTTTTAAATTCATACTGAAGCAGCAAAAAAAAAAAAAAATCAATAAGTAATGTTTCTCTTAAGGGCTTTAAACTTTAACCTCCTTGTCGATAAACAGAGCGAGTGACACATCTTTATTAGTTATCCATCACACAACATTTGACACTTTTGGAGAAAAGAAAATATTACTTAAAGCTCACGAGAGTATTCCTTGTTACTTTTTCCACAATCAAAGGAGAACATAGTGTTTTTGGTAAAAATGCAAAATTTTAAGTTCTGTTTTGGTCTTAATTTCTTTCTAAATGTCATGTCAAACTTCAAATGATGAATGCATTGTCTAAGAGGCAAAAGATGAAGAAATTTAATCCATAATCTACACTCTGTGATTTGAAAACTACGTGACCACAGGATCCATGTGAAAGTTTTAAAAATTTAAAAGCTACACATTTTCTTCCCAGCGTGATAATAGTAAACTTTAATAATGGTAAGCAACTAAAGAGGAAAAAAATCAACAGACCTAAATAAAATCCATGGATAAAGACCTTGTCAGTGCCTATGCTGAAAACAAAACAATAAAGCCTCAACTCTCTGGTAGAAAACAAGGCCTGTCTTGCAAGGCACTCATGGGAGAGGATTCCATAAAAGAATTTCAGGAATAACTAAAACTAACTGAATGCCTGTTCCATGTCAGGCATTTCTACGTTCGTCATGATAACCTTTGTAGCAACAGTACACTTGAGCGACCATGTGATGTACACACTGGGGCACACGATTATTTCCTTTTGACTCTAGATTCTTTCACTTCATTAACGCAATTCATCTGAGACTCCTCTTTGTTGTTCTGTGACTCAATAGTTTGTTACTTCCGATTGCTAAGTAATACATCACTATGTGGATATAAAACAGTTTGTTCAGTGGCTGAAGGACTTCGGAGTTGTTGCCACTTTTAAATTTTGAGTAAAACTGCTATTACAAATTGATATTCATATTTATGTGACCGTAAGTTTTCAGTTTTCTTAGATAAGAAATGAGAGATGTGATCGGTGCATCGTATGATAGGATTCTCCTTTACAAAGGTGCCATATCGTCTCCCAGTCATCCTTGACATTTTGCCTTTATGTCACCCGAGTTCTAATTGCTGTATATCCTTTGTTGTTTGGTTGGCTTTTGTTTGGTTTTGGCCATGGTGATGAAGATAAACGTTAATACTTTGCCCATTTTCAAAATTGGCTTGTTCTGTTGAGTCTTAAGAAATCTTGTGCATTTGGAATATAACTTGTTGCTCAGTGGTATGATTTGCAACTATTTTCTGTGAGCAATCTTATTCTCATTATGTTATTTTTGTCATTCAAGGCATTTAACTTGTAGTCAGTTATAATCTATAACTGTGTTACATCTTGAATTAATTGGTTCTTGTATCATATTTTTAAAGACTTGTCTCATGTTCAGGTTATGGAAGAATTTTTTCTGTTTTCTTTTAATATTTTCACAGCTTTATGAAATTTATCTTGCTCACACACTTTGTGTTTATTCTAGTTTGTGGTAGGAAGAGTAGACCTAACGCTATCTTCCTCCAGATGGTGGCATGATTACCCCCACATAACTTGGGAGCACATCTCTCCCTGCCAGTTGGAAGTGTCACCTCTCTCATATGCTGGGTTTCCAGAAGCTGTTGGTCTATTTTTGGGCTTCTTTTTCCACTAGTTTGTTTATTCACACGCCACTACCCACACTGCTTTAATTTTTAAATTTATTTGCCTCATAACTGTTCTTTTTAGATTATTTTTCTCATTTTTGCATTAATTTTTCCATTTAAATACAAGACCAGCTTGTCTCATTCTAGATACAAGACTTCTATTGTGATCCTATTAACATTAATTAACGTTAGGAGATCTTAAATCTTGATACTTGTTACTTTAAAAACAATTAACAAGAGATTATTTTACTTGATGCAAATCTCCATTTATATCCTCAAAATCTTTTTATATTTTTCATAAATGTTTCTTTCAAAGGGTTTAAAATTTTCCAAACAGTGTTCTGAATATTTATGCAGTTGTTACTGTGCATTGAGTTTTCATTTCTCTTTTAATTTTTCTTTATTCTATAAAAAATACTGACTTTGCATGTGCATGTTTACTATATTGAGTAATCTCTTATCACTTGAATTAGCTTTGTTATTGATTTTTAGGTATTTCCAGGTATTCATTATGATATTATCTACAGAGATAGTTTTATATTTTTCCTTCCTCGTGTGCAACTGCATTGATTGACACCTTCAGGTCAATGTTAAATATTACTAGAATGTGGGTATTAGACATTCTTGACTCTCATTGACCTTAGTAGGAATGTTTAAATATTTCTTTTGAAGAAACGTACTGAGCTGAAACTGAGATTGAGGTAGTGGGGTGTGTGTGTGTGTGTGTGTGTGTGTGTGTGTGTGTATAATGAGGTATTCATCTATTCCTCTTTATCAAAGGTTTTTCTTTGAAATGAGAGTTAAAATTTTGAATTTTGTCAAAGCTTTTTCACAGCCAAGTTGTTTTATAGCAAATATTATTTTTGTCTGTCATAGAATTCTCAAGGATTTCTTCCACAGTTTTCATGTTTTTCTTGAAATCTGTTTCTTTTTACTTTCTACTGAACTTATAGTGTAACGCTGATGATGTGATGATCACCCCTCTTTTGTGGTTTTATTGCTTTTTGTGTGTTTTGTTCTTGTGTACAAACTCTAAAATGTACCTGTATCTGTGTCTGCCTTTGTCAATTTTTTCTGGACCATGAGTCATAGATTTTGATGTTTCTTTAGTAATGTGCCGAACATTGTATGTAACATACTGGGGAAATTTTGGATTCTGCCATTTTCCTTCAGAGGATATTGAGTATTGTACTAGCAGGCAGTTAAGTTCTTGACCTAGACCAGCTGAAGGCTAGGTTGCAGGTTTTGTGGGGTGGCCCTAAGTCTGTTTTGCCCTTACTCTAAGGAATATCTTTAGTCATGAGATATGATTTGTACTTTTCAATTAAATAGTTTAACAGTATGGCTGAGGTACTTTTTAAGTTTCTCTGACTTTGGGGGCAGCTGCTGAAATTTCTGGTCAGCCCTTCCAGCATTTCATCTGTTTTTGTTTGCTTGTTTGTTTGTTTTTATGGACGATTTGGAATCTTTATATGGAAAAGTACAAGTAGGAGTCATCCAAAGATTTTGAGAGCAAGTTTTATGAATATTTTTGTGCTCCCGATTTTGTGTCTTTCTTCTTTCAAGAGTTTCCTCCTAGATTTTTAGTTTTGCTGGTTTCCAGGGTCTAACATCTGGGGTCTCAGCTCATTATAATTGCCATTTTCTGCATGAGTCCTAACCCTTCTCCTGAGAATAGAGGAATGGAAGGATACCTGTAGACATGGGGGCTTGGCATTGCTTCCCCCTCTTGAGGGATAGATCCTTTTCCAGTTCCTGTTTGTTTTTGGCTACTCTCCAACATTTTCCTTAGAATTTTTTTTTTTAAATTGTTCTTGGCAGGAAGTTTAGTCTGGTACTGATGACTCTTTCATTACCTACTTTGAATTCTGCTGAAATCAGTCTTGGATTCAAGTAATAAGAGGACAAGACTAATATTAGCGGAATTAATTCCAAAATGTATTTTCTTTCCATTAATCACACTGCTCTACCTACTTTTAGTGGTATTTGTTAAGTGTAAGAATGGAGTTTTATAATCTTTGGGTTATTTCTCAAAGCTAGTTTGTGAGGAAATATCTGAGGGCCTTCTTCCAGGGTGTGAATAAGCTTTTAGTAAACGCTTCACTGTCTTGAGTGAATTGACTTGTTGCTGGTGGAACATCCATTTGTGTTTCCTTACAGACTGATGAGGCTCAGAAGCTCCCCTGTGTGATCTTTCTGATCTTGGGGATGCTGTTACATGTTCATTTGCTGCTCATATACAGAATTGCTTCCAAAGGGTATAATCTTCCCCCCCTTCTAAAAGGGCTAAAGTTATTTAGTATGAAAAAGTAGAACTAGGAACTGCAGAAATAGGACAGCCTAGCAAGCACAAGGCACTGAGTTCAATCCCCAGCACCACATAAACTAGGTGGGGTGGTGCGTGTCTGTAATCCCAGCATGTAGGAGGCTGAGGCAGGAGGATTTCCGTTAGTTCTTGGGCAGCCTGGGCTATATAGTGAGTTGAGGACCAGCCTGAACTACAGAGCAGACCCTATCTCAGAGAGAGAGAGAGAGAGAGAGAGAGAGAGAGAGAGAGACAGAGACAGAGACAGAGTCAGAGGGAAGGAAAAGAAAATACAGAACTATTCTCAAAATGTTAGGCTTTCATACATTCTGCTTGATGATAGATTTCACTGGGCTATCCTTTTGTTCACATTTTAACTTGAATATTTGAAAAACATGTGATAAACCTTCAGGAAGGAACTTTTATAAAATTTCAGTAGCTTATTCTTTCAAATAAAGCAACATATTATCATATGGTTGCCTAAGAGGCAAAACATTGGACTTATTTATGATTCTTTCTTATATTATTTCAGATGAAAAAATGTAAATTTAGTTTAGGAAATTGTGTTCAGAATCATCTCGTATCCGTGGAGAAAAGCCTCTCCTCTGTAGCGTCATTGAGTTATAAGTGCTCAGTTTGAGTCACACAACAGGAGGATTACAAAGGCAAGTACTATTCCAAGAGGACTCAGTATATGAGAACATAACTGACTTGTTAAATTTAAAGATGGCTCCTGACCTTAGGAAACACTATATCCTACGTATTGGTTTGGTATGCATGGTCTTCTGATTACATTGAAAGAAAATGGAATGTAAAGGAATCAGTTTTGTCAAATTTCTCCCAGAGGTTTCAGGGGAGATTTGGAGTTCACTGAGATTAGAACAAATCAGTCTATGCTGATAACAGATCGTCTCAAACAGGAAGTCTGACCCCAGGCACTCCGTGAGGGGTGCCTGTGTCTCATGTCTACAAACTTATTATCATGCTTCTTTGCCATTAAAATTGGTTTTAGTTATTTTTAGTCATAATTATTTCTACTACCTTCTTAGTAACTTCTGCATCATTTAATTTCATCGCTATCATGGCAGGTAAATGTTAAGTGGTGAATACATTTTGTAATGTGAGCAAAATTCTACTGTTATCACTAATACTTAATGTTTTACTGAGTAATGTTTTGAGAAGCTCATTGGTTTGAATGTGTAGAGTAACTAATATAGGGGCGAATAGTTGGAAAGCACAATATGAGGAGAAGGAGGCAAAACAATTCTTAGGGCATTATCCAGTGAAGCCTTCAAATAGTGTCATTCTTATAGAAATATGAAGAAAGTAATATTTAAGGTAATCAAAGCAATAAAATTAATGTCTAATCCAATTTGGTAATGGGATAAAAATGGCTGTGGTGAAATGGTGCAGGAAGAGGCAGTTAGGGGAGATGGTTTTGAATAAGAAGTAGGATAGCTAAAAGAAAATATAATTTGAGATAAAGGATTACAGTTTAGGGTTGTTGCTGGGGATAGAAATGCCTATTTGGGATTCGTTCCCACAGAGGTGATGGATGAAATGTCCAGAGTGGGTGAGACAGGATTAGCCATCATCTGTAATAGAGCAGAGGATGTTATGGTAATTCTGTAGCACAATTTATAGAAACATTTTGTCTTAAAATGTTTTAATATGACTTATATCCCTGAGTTCATTTCTGTATTAGAAATTGGACCCTTTTTCCTAGCAGTTTGCAACTCATGTATATTAACTACAGTATATTGTTTCAAATTTAAAAAGGAAGAAAAAAAGTAATCCCTGGGGTTTTTTCCAGTGCTTGCTTATTTTCAGGCTGGAAATACATGAGCAAAATGTTAAATAGTCTTAATAGAAGAGCTTTGATTCAGGTCTCTCTCTGGTTACTTTTTTCATTATCATTTTTCTTTAATTTTTCACTGAGTGTCATATTTATTTGCAACAAGAATTTGTTACTGTTCAGTATACCATCTCTGTCATTATTTGTAGCTTTTGACCCTAAGAGAACAAAGTACTGTAAAGGACTTTTTCCTCATCCTGCCTGTTTATCAATGAATGCCCAGTTTTGTCGTCGTTTCTGGCATTCCTCTTGGTGATGTACCACCGGAAAACTGGGACTTCACGCTCCTTACCTGAGCCGTCAAAGGCGTGATCCTCCTCTGTGCTATGCATTTAGTTGTTAAGTAAATTCATTTTCAACTTTTAAAAATTCCAGAGTTTTTACACACCCAGGTTTCTGCCTGCTCTTGAGAAATTGGCAAGTGTGCTGATAGTGAGTGTTGAGCCGCAACTGCATAACACGGTATTTATCACTTGTGGGTCAGGAATCTGGGGGCAGTTTAACCCATCTTCTGGTTGTAGGTCTCTTACATCTGTGCCTGTAGATTCTGCTGAGAGTGAATTCATCCCGAGACTCTCCTGGGACCATTCTAGCTCTCTTCCTTGATGGCTGGACAGTGTATTCCTCCGGATGTGGACAAAGGTCTCCCTGGCTTCTGTCTCACATGTGCATCTCTGTAGGGCAACTCCTCACGTTGCAATTTGCATCATCAGAGCAAAAAATGAGAAGTGCCAGAGAGAAGCTGTCTGGACAGAAGTCATGGTTTTGCCATCACTCACGGTTGTGTCAACTTTTCCTGTCATTTGTGCGGTGTTTTCACAGCTCTCACTGAGAGGACTACCCAAGGAGTGAATGCCATGTGAAGTCATTGCAGAAGCCATGCATTTCTCAGTGTTTCTGGGTGTTCACAGACTAGACATCAGGTGGAGCTGAGTTCTGACTGGTTCCTTAAAAGTAGATCATGAACTCTCTTCTAGTCTTCTAACAGACTTATGTTTCCTGCTGAGTTTTTATGTACAATTGAGTCTGTAATCTCTGTTTCTGTTTAATATCTTGGTCACTGTCTTGGGTCTTACTTTTGGTAGAGATATCTGTCCTGGAGTTTCAAATTCGTTCTTTTTCTGCTTCGATGAAACATAGTAACACAATAAATAGAGTTTAGTTGTTAGACCTGGGAGGGGCCATTGTAGTACAGGCCTGTTGGGAGTTCTCTGGGAATTTTCCAAATTTTGACTCATTTTATTAACATACCTCAATTAAAAAACTACTTAAAATTACTAGAATGTGTTAAATAGAAGTTGTCACACTCAGATACCGATAAGCTTAATTTATGCCTTTCTGGATAAAGCTTCCACAATACACATACATTTAAAATTTTTCAAATTGTGTTTTTAATTAGAAGCTTATTGTATTGCTTTCATCTTATTTTCAACAATGATATAATCGTACTTGAGTACTCAGCAGTGTGAATTAAGTTCTTCGTGGAATTAGAATATTTAAAATGAAATGAATTGATAATGAAGCAGATATTTTCCCAGTATCTCTTGATTTCACGTTTTGTAGTTTATAAGGATAAAATATAAGTATTATTGACTGAGTTCATAATTAGTACCTTTTCAATGTGAATTTTTTATTAATAAAGTTCAAATTTTAGTTCAGTTGGTGCACCATGTTAGATTTTACAAAATCAGCCAGGGCCGGTGGCACTCACCTGTAACCTCTGTACACTGACAGATAAAAAGAAGCCCAAGTTCAAACCCAGCCTGGTTGAATTTAGACTCTGTCTTAAAATATACAGATTTTTTAAAAATGGCTGGAAGATATTACATAGTGTAAAGGCCCTGTGTACAAGTTCCAGTAATCTCGTCCCCTCCCAAATAATTCACTAGATTAAATTAAATTAGTATAGGATGTTGTTGCTCAAATAAATATTGAATATCATCTTAATTTTTCTTTAGATTAATAGAGACTTTAGCAAAAAAAAAAAAAAACTCCAACAAATCTGTTTTAGTCCCGACTATAAATCATAAAGTAATCAGCTGGAAGAAAAGGGAAGATTGCTTTAATATATATAACACAAATAGTACCTAAAGTAAAAACTCAGGCACAGCAAGATTCCGAAGTATTGCCATTGCTAAACAGGAAGTTTTGCTAAACAGGAAGGCAAGCTGAGGCTAGTTGAGACTAGTCCCCCGCCTCCAGGAAGGCAGGTGCAGCTTATGTATCCTTTCAGGTCTCTGCCCAGTAACCAGTCCCTCCTGCATCCAGGTGTGGCCACTACACACCGTTAATCCTAATTTAACTGCAATCCACTCCTCCAAACCAGACCCCAATCCACCAACATCACATGGTTCCATTAAAATACATGAGACTTTTGGGGGACACTCCAGATCCTAACCACAACAAGCCATCCACATTTCTGTGTCGTTTAAAAAGTGAATTCAATTAACTAGAATTTGCTATTCTCTGCCCATACAGGTATTTTCCCCAACACTATTTCTACTCAACAACCTGTGTAAATATTTTAGTTGCCATGATCATCCATTACCATTTTTAAGGTACAAATTAAATAAGATATTATTCAAGCATATGAAAGTATGCTTAAAATATTAAAACATCTTTTATTAACATGTAATAGAATATAGTATAATACAGAATATAAAATATGAAACTAGGTATATATAGACATATGCAGTGTAGTATTATATCAGCTGCATATACCAACTATGTTAAGAAATAAAATATTATTTAGCATTTAAATACTTATTGAGTCCACACTATCACCTAGATCAATATGAAGCATATCATTTGCAAGGATAAATTAAAATGTGGACATTTTACCTTGTGTGAACAGTAACGTAATCTTTCTTTGCTTTTTGACACTATTTTAAGGGGTCACAGTCTTGGTGTTTATGTTTTTGTTGAATGTGTTATACCTTATAAAATTCATCTAAAATTTTGTCTAATCTAGATTTTTGGGGGGGAGTGCGAAAGGAGGTTATTTGGAATTGAACTCAAGGATTTCTCACTGAACTACATCCTCAACTCTTTCTTATTTTATGATTTTTTTAGACAGGACCTTGCTAAGTCACTAAGTTGCTCAAGCTGTGCTGGAACTTGAGATCCTCCTGTTTCAGCTTCCCAAATTCTAGGATTACAAGCATGTGCCATAATGCCCAGCCCAGGATTATTTTTATTTGTGGTCTATTTAATACACATTTAGGGTTAATTTAAAGTAATATTTCAAATAAATTATTTTATAAGATCAGTATATCAAATTATACAAGCTACTTTGAAGTTTAACTTATTCTATTAGTTTTCTAGACGAAAAAATAGACATTTGAGGAGTTAGAGCAACTTACCCACAATTTGTAGTTTTTTAAAGACAGACTTTTTCTTGAGCTCCATTCTAGACTTTTAGGAAAAATAGAAACGTATCTAGGCCAGGTCCACGCTAGTACCTCCATTAGTTCTTACTGCACCCAAGGCCTGGGGAAACTGCCACGGAAGACTGCGGCTTCCTCTGATGAGGAATTTTTGGAGTCTGCCTCCTGTTGCCAGTTGGAATCCTCTTCAGGATTATGTGATATGCTTGTGTCTCCCCTCCTTCTCTGTCTACTCAGTTTCCATCACTCTCTTTTAAGACAGACACGAAGCCTCACAGTCTATAGGACGCTTTTCTCTGACGGTGAAACTCACTCACAAACCTGCAGTGTAGAGTGCCCCACGGTGTGTTGTTGGCAACCTTCCCAGCTGTGCAGGGCACCATTTTCAGCCCATTAGAATGTGCCAGTTCTTGGAATGGTTTGCATGACACTACTTCCCCTCTGTACCGCCGACTCCACAGTCCCCTTTAGTAGAGGCTTTGGAATTAGTCCTCAAGTGTCCATCACGTTGTCTGTGTTTCCCTCAAATAGGAGGAGACATCAGAAAGGTACTGTGTGCTCTGTGTAGGGCTCCGCTGAGAAGCTAGCTACTTATTGTTAAAAACATCTTAGCAATAATATGATAAATGCTAACATTCCAGAGACATTGTGTTCATCTGTGGCACAGTAACTCCTGAGTGGCTGGCCTTCAAAGATGTTGACCCTTGTGCTTCATTGTGAGTAAACACTAAGATTCTGAATTGCGGCAATGCCTGAGCTGTGTGACTCTATGCAGTGTTCATAAGAACGTTTTTCTCTCATTAAAACAGATCCCACAAGAACAAAAACTTTTCTTAGCCTAATTGAGTTACTCTGTTCTTGAAAGTAATTAAACTGTGTAACCTTAAAAAAAATCTTGAATTTAGTTTTATATGAATTCAGAATCCAGTTTTTGCTCTAGTTAGCTAACATGCCTGAAGTACTCCCGTGTGTGGTCTGACAGGCGCTAGCATTGCCTACCTGGAGGATGCATGGCACAGCACTGAGGAGGGTGTTTTTTGGCTGCTGTGTTGGGAATATGCTGCCGCTGCTAGGAGGCTGTGATTTCTATGGTTTGGCTTTTCTATTGTCTTGCTAAATTTGGTTCCTTTTTCCCCCTCTTGCTCATATTTTCTTTGTCTTCCAACTTACATCCCACAGCTCCTGCAAATTAAAACTCATAATATGCTGCTTCCAAAGATTTTTTTCTATATTTACTTGTTCTATGGTCCGTGAGTATTTATGTATGAGAAATGGGTGCTTTATGCACAACAGGTTGAGAGAAATATTCCTTTAATAGAATTTGAGAACAATAAAAACATGTTTCACCTTGCTTGAGGAAGTTAATAGATTGCTAGAGGAACAAACATGTTCCATTTTTGTAGGAGAAAGAATGCAGAAACGATTTAAAGACCACTCTAGCATTCAGAAATTGTTGGAGATGCTTGGAATATAAGGCATTTAAGGCACATATTTATTTTTTTCTTTATGGTTGCAGATGAACTTGATTACCCATGGCAATGGCCCTTGAACCCTTTCGGCTCCCCTTTCCGTTAAACAATTTCATTCAGGTCTCTAATTTATCACTTAGAGCTCCTGTAGGCAAAGTGGCATTTTCTTGGCTCTTTTGAGACTTTTCTCTATCCCCCGAGACTCAGCTGGGCTCCTCTGTATGGTTTTGGGATACTCTATACTCAACTTCTTGATCAATTCAAATATTAAAGGAACATCAAATACCTAAACCTTTGATTCTGACTACTAAATACTTGAAGGCATATCAGGTACTACAGAAAACACATGCAAAAATATAAGATTGAATCACTTCTTTCTAGAGACTAATTTCAGAGACAAAATAAATCAGCACGAAATGAGAATGAATACTGAAGGTAGTTGGTAAGCAGAGCTGTATTGCTGTTCGGGGGTGGCTGTCATTGCTAGTGTGTGCCGCATGGCTAACAAGAATCAGCTGACATTTTCAGTGTAGCAATTCCCCTCCTTTAGGAGCACGCCGTCCAAGATCCCAGGGAACGCGTGACACCACAGGTAGTACTGAGCCCGTGTTACACTATGCTTTTTCTTATACATGCCAAAGTGAGATACAGTTAACTCTTTTATCAGGCACAGAGAAAAAAAAACCCAGAAAGTTACAATAACAAAATATAATGAATAATAATAATAAATCTTAATAATGCATAATACAAACTACACAAATATGGTCTTACACTTTCTCAAAATATCTTGCTGAGTTGCTTTGACCACAGCTGGCCATAAGTATCTGAAGCCATGGCTAAGGGGAGGCACTTTTTTTGTCTTAACCTGTATTATCTTCACAGTGGATCTCATGTTACCCCCTTTTTATAGGGAAGAAAAATATAGCTCAGAGAGGTCAAGTTCCACGTGCTTTCATTAACAGTGCTGGGTTTCAAATCACACCAAGTCCACACTCATGATGACTACAGTTCCCTGCCAGTCAGGTCGTCTCTATGTGAGAGTAGAAGGGGGTCATCTCTCGAGCACAGTGACAGTCCTTTCTACAACAGCATTGAAGGTAGCAGCAGTTACAATACAAAAGAATCCTATAATGGAACACAGATAGAATAAAAACAATAAGTCAGTTTATTGTATTTGGAAAGCAGTTTCCTATACATTACCATCAATATAAATTTATTATAAGGTGTAGTATTGTTATGTATGCTGTAACAACAATGAAGAAATCTGCTCCAAAACCACCAAATGACTTGTACTGTACTGCAGGGTAAGGGTGAGATCTGGGATTAGAACTCAATTATTTCTGGTCATCAGTATTTTGGCACTTTATTTTTTATTTACTTTCTTGGTTTTTGTTTTAATAACTGAGAATAGTAAAAAGGAAAAAGATATACGTGGGCTGTATTAACATATTTATTAATAGTAATTTTTAAATCTATAATACTGATCCATGATTGTCAAAGGAATATTGGATGAGTACCAAACCATACTTGTACATAAAAAGCTGATTTTATTTATTTTGTCTTTTTAAATGATTTTTGAATGTTCTTGGAATTAAACTTGAGCCCCTTAATTGATTATATTCTCCTCCAATAACATTTGTGGAAGAATTCAAACTTGTTTGTGGGACACCTGGTGTGGGGAAGTCACTTAGTAATAGTGACCGGCAGGCAGAATTTGGGTAGTTGTAGTCAGTTAGTTATTGGGTATTTCAACCATGAGTTGCAAACATTCTCAGCTGGTGCAGTGACACAGGCCCAAAGTCTCATTACACTGGGAGGTTGGGACACGAGTGTCAAAATTGGGACCCAATGAGATCTTTTCTCATAAATCAATAAATAAGCTGGAGATTGGAGATATAACTCAGTGTGAAGACCCCAGTTTTCATCCATAGCACCTAAAAAGAAAAACAGATTTCTCCTCCTTGGCTGAGAATTTCACAGAGGCCATGGTCAGTCACACGCTGACCTCTTGATCAGCGTGGCTCTAGCCTAAGGAGAATAGAGCAGGTAAGAAAAAGCACAGGAACAAAGGTGTAGTGGCCTGGTAAGACACCATTATGGCAGTTGGGGCACGTTGAGCTTTTCAGAACATGGCACAGATGAAAGAGAAGTCAGAGAATGTAGACAAAGAATTAGGGGCCCTTTTGCTTCTTTCTCTGGTCACCTGGGCATTGTTCTTTTCCTCTGAAGAATGACTTATCATTTCTTATGGTAATGCCATCTGTCATGATTTTCCTCTGTGATATCCAGAGGACAGTTCGTGTCCTTAATGAATCCAGCCTAGCACAGTTCAGATTAAGCTGAATGGCTGCTCAAAGGGCTGTCACCTCAGCTGGGCCCCTCCACACTAAGGGCGACACATGGCTGACAATCGTGAAGTGATTCCCTTACATCCTTTTTGGAATCAGGCAAAGTGTAATGATTAATACATCACAAAACATTTAAAACATTGATGGACCATCTTGGGGAAATGTGAGTAGGCCCGGACGGCTTCTGAAGGGGACTTGGAGGCTGTGGAAGGAATACTAATAGAGTCAAAGTGACAGAAGAACAGTGTGTGATTTTTTTTTTCTGGAGACAAAAAAATTAAAACCAGATTATATTTAAATCTTTCAAACACTGGTTCACTCACCGTGTAACTTTTTAGGTTGGAAATCAATGATTTGTACTGTGCTGCTCCATCTGGTCGGAGTATCAATCTTATTATTTCACATTTATCCAGTGAATTTTATCTCAAAGGCTTTTAATGTGGCATATTACACATGCAACCCTTCCTCAAATCCCTGAGAACCACTCTTTTATCCAGAGACTATTACTTGGAGAGACAAAGGGTGTATGTCAGGGCAGACCCATCAGTCCGTGCCATCATAAGTGTTCTTAGACATCCCCAGAAATACCAGTATATTACATCACTAGCACAAACATGTTGACTCAATGCTTAGCTTACTTAAATTCAATGATTTCTTGGTCCTTATAATATAGAAACAAACTCCTAACTTGATATCAAGTCCTTAGTATCTCTTTACTAGGAACAAACATATTTAGCTTTAACTCTGCAGGAAGGCATATGCTGTGGTCCAGGAAAGACACACAAACAGCATAACTCCAAGCAGATGTAATCCACCAGTTTAAGTAGGATCCCTCCAAGTACCCTGGGTCTGTACCTAAGGAAAGTTTTCTGTCAAAGTGGGGGATGTGTCATAGTGCCCATGATGGGTCGTCATCTAGAGCCACAACCCAAATGTCAGCACTGTTGCACACTCAGCAAGACTAGAGCTTGGGAGCTTCACAGGCGCATTAGCCTTGTTTATCATGCCCTCAGTGAGAGGAGGTCACTAGAGAGGCCCTTTGGGTATTATCATGGCTGGAGCGTAACTGAGGACCTGGGAAGGCTCCGACTGGCTCCTTTATTTTCTCTTCATTTTCTCTGTCATAAAGAATGTCCTTGGCCTTCTTTGCAAGTCCATCAGGAGCATTAATTGGCAGTATCAGTAAAGCTAAATATTGTGTAATTAAAACAGCAGTCATCGACTTCACATTTAATATGATTCAGGCTTCAGGATTGAATGTATTTGTAACTGTATTTATAAATTGCCCTTTAAAAATATGTTACTTTATGGCCAACATTACACAACATACTTACACTGAGTTGGGTAAGTTATTGGTTGCTTCACATGCAAAGATAAGTGAAATTCATACTCGCTGCCCTTTCATATTCTCCTAAATATTGTTAATATTCATATTCATACTCATGATTTATATTGGTTAATATTGGTAGTAGAGAAGGCACCTGACAAGCATTGTTACCTTGCTACTTACCTGGAAAAGCCTTCGTTTTCTTGTCTACTTAATAGAAACACTATATACAATTGTCTCCAAGTCTTCACATCTGATATTTTCTTATTACCTCTGAATTATCACCAATAAACATCATCATTGTTAAGAACACAGGCCGTTTTGTTGAACCATGTATTGCATGAAACTTTTCCTAGAGAGAAGTACATAAATATCTATTCACCTCAAGTGACAGACCAAAGCTATGATTATACTAACGTCCAAATTGGAGAATCAATAAGTTTATTCAATTTGCATATAGGAGTGTAGGTGAATACTTTGTTGCATATAAAGTAGCATTGTTTTGTCAGTTTATCACTGACATATTAATGCTGCAGTTTATCAAATACTTTATTAACAATCTTAGGTCATTAGATTCAATATTTTAAGACATTCAAACCTTAAAAAGTCAAGCTGCTTTCTGACATAAATATTATTGAACTGGGAGAAATACACATCACAGACACATTGAACTGTTATGATATTGCTACAACCCATCCTTTATGTGGTCTTCATGCTGTAGTGGAAACAACGTGTCGCGGTCATTCTAGATTCCATTCAAGTGGGCTGCAAATGTATGAGATGTCTAAGTGAATCTACTTGTGATTAGCAATTGAAAATATGTTGTTATACTCAGAAAAAAGCCCTGGCACAAAAATCTTTACAAATTACCTTTCCCATGTAACGAAGTGTGTGGTAGATAAAGGAGCATATTGTATATATATGTGAGAGGTAGAGAGAAATAGGCTCGGCATCTCTCAGGAGGAAGGAGGGCAGTCACATGTCTGTAGATGTGCAGACTTGGCCATTGCCCGTGGCCTTTTTCTCTGCCATAGCAATTCTTTTATTCTTTAACAAATTTATTTACCTCTTACGTGAAAAACATTCTTGGATTGTGCTCTTTTGCCTCTGGGCAAACCTGGAGTCTATGGCTTAAAATCTCAGTGACCCTAGACTTGACATATTATTTCTCTGAGCCTTAATTGTTTCATTTACAAAATAGTGTAAACCCTTGAAGTTTTTATGAGGATGTAATAATCATGTATGTAAAAAGAGTGTTATAAATATGCCAGCAACTTTCATAGATAGTGTAGCATAATAAACTGGGATCTGAAAACCTGGTGGTACTTTTAATTATCACAGTGGCTCAAAATATAGAACTTGGCTTCTGTGGCTTCTGTGGCTTCTTTTGACATTAATCTTGTTTCAGTCATCTGGAAACTTGTTTTATATATATATATATACACACACACACACACACACACACACACACACACACACACACATATTTTTCTTTGAGGCAGTTTGATTTTTTTGCTTTGGGTTAAAAAAATCATTGAGAATTTTAGAACATGTAAGAGATCTGATTTCTTAGTTTCCCTAAATATTGCTTTGTAATATGATTTCTAATTGTTACTTAACGGTATTTATTTTCCTGACTCTATATCAGAAAAACAATAGTATTGCATATGTAAATAAATGAACAAACCTATCAAATCTATGTATAGGATGATTAGAAACTCATCTAAGGTGAATACCTTCCAACTAAAGTATCAAGTGTTTATATTCCATTTGAAAAAGTTCACGATTTTATGCATGACAATGACCTTTGTGAATAAAATCCAGAGCTTGGTGACATAAGTCAGGTCTCTTTCTTTGTTCCGCAGTGACAGAGCAACCAAGGTAGCTTTCTTTATGACAGAGCCCACTCAGGCTAACTTAAGTCAAAGGATTTACTGTAAGCCTTTAACAGTCAAATTTCATTGTCATTCAAAATCAGAAAGTAAAGTCTAGTGAGACCTTCTGGGAATGTGGATGGAAAGCTGGGAAGGAATTCCCTTTCGTTTTCTCTTCTAGCTAGTCTGCACAATCCCGTTTATGTTATCTTTCCTGTCTGATTGTAATGTGTCTACTTGGTACTTTTTGCTTTGTTTTGTTGGTTATAATATACCAGAATCATTTCTTTGTCCCTCAGACTTAGGATGGCCTGTTACCCCAGGGCCTACTTTCAACTGACTACAGTTTCTTTGTGTTTTGGTTCATATTCCCACATAATCACATTTGGTATTAGTTGGTTGGAGGCCAAGTATTCATTTAACAATTTTGGATGAGAAAGATGCAAGTAAAACATCATACTTAGCATAACCCTTACGAGTTGGAGAGGTTGGATAATGTTCCAATCAGTTTTCTCATATGAAACAATAGGTAAATGCTTCTTATAAATGATAATTAGTGAGATAAAATAGAACAATGTATGTGAGATTGTTGAGAAAAAATATAGTCTGACAACAAGATCACTGTATGGGTATTGATTACTAATCTAAAGCATTCAGTCACTGAGATTCTTGAGATGAGCTATTTCCCTTTAACTTCAGTCCAACTCGTTTTAAAGTCTTTAACATCAACAACACCATATGACACAGAGGCTAAGGGTACCAGCATCTTTGAGGAAGGGACGGAGACAAAGTTGTTTCAATTACTATTAAAACAGGATACAAATAGTGTGGACTGTATTTGGTGGAAGGAGACAGATCTGTGTATGTTCCCAAATGATAAAATATTTAATATCTCATCCAATCTTGACATTTACAATTTCTCATCTTTTTTAATACAAAGGGCAAAAAGAGTTGGAAATGTTGCAAAAAGGTGAATGAAAGTGGCTAATCTTTTATCAGCAAATATGGTTTAGCTGAATGCTTACCCCTGAGCTAATTATTACTTGAACTTAATATTCTTTACCAAGTGAATGCTGTAAATTTATGGTTTGCCTTAAATCTAAACTCAGATTTTTACTTTGGAAATGCTGGCATCAGGATAAAGTTGGTTAAATGCACACCTCATTATTTCGAAAATAAAATAAGAACTTAGCAGTTGAGCAGACAATAAATTAACTAGTTAATAAGAAGCTTCTCATGAAGCTTCGTGGGCTCAATATCTAAAATAGTTTCCCTTATTATGGTCTCCATTGACTTCATGGTGTATAAATTGGAAAAGGCCAGCTGACTCATTCTTGCTCCTGAAATGTTGTTCATGACACAGGATTTGACATTTTCCTTGTGACTTCTTGTCTACACAGTACATGCAGGCGTAGTCTAACTCTCATAAAACCTGAGGCAGTATGACTAGCTGAGGTGTCATTTCTGGGGTAGTACTGCAAGTTAGACTTCTTGTTACATATCAAATACTTGTTGGATTTTCATTTAATAGAATTTACTGAAATCCTTCAAGAAAGGTTTTGAGTAACAGTTACTTTATAATATCATTATCTGATAAGATGAGCCATTTTTGTAATTTTCCATCAGTGAGTTATTTAAGAAAAAAGTCACACACTAACATTTACTTGATAGATCAGGAGAGGTCCTGCTTGGCCTCCAAGACGGTGTATGATCAAGTGACTAAATGATTACTAATGATCTCGGCTATTTAGAGAATGAAGATCTCTAGGCATGATAGGGTCTTAAACCATATTTAATACTATTTTATACTTCTGTTCCTCATTAAAACATCCATTGAAAATTTCTGAAAAAAATTCCATGAGTCAAAGGTTCTGCCTCAACCAATAGGCTATTTTCATCTGTAAGTTTTTCATTAAACACTTTTTTCTATGTTTATTTTCTACAAAGCTATTATGCACCCACGAATCTCTCTCCTTACCTCATTTTTTCCCTCCGGTGATAGCTCTGAATTCTTTTAGACTTCTTACGCACTAATCATGAATTCTAGCATAGATTGTGAATACCTTGAGGATTAGGATCATTTCTTATACTCTGTAATGCTAAAAGTTGCTCACTAAGTTGATGTTTTTGGACGAGCTACTCAATAAACACTTACTGAATGCTAAAGACTCTTTACAGATTAGCTCCCTCGAGCAACGCATGGATTCTTTCCTCTCCTGTGTCTAATCAGTTGTGCTCAACAGATATTTTTTTCAACAGAAACTATTGTCATTTTATCAATGAAATCTGTAATACACTTTACCTCTTATTCTAAATGTATACAATTATTAATCCTGGTTATTTTTGTGTTTCTTACATCTTATGACATATACTAGAAAATCTTATAAAGTGATGAACATAATATTTGCCCTTATTCATGATTTAATGTTGTTATTTTTTACATTTGGTAGATTAGAACTAGGTTTATGTGAGGAAGAGGCATGACATTTTCCTTTAGAGTGACCTTCTTGGCTGTATTTATAAAATCAAGACAGAAAGGCTTAAGATTAGAAGATCAGTTTCAAGGCAGTGGGTATCATCCAGGCAAGAGATGATGTCAAGGTCTTGTTTAATGGCATTGTGATTGGAAGAAGATGAATAGATCCCAGAGACAGTACATAAAATTTATTTAAAAAATTTTTTTGAATTTTAAATACACTCAGCAAGAGGAAGTGGTTTGGGATGACCAGGCTGGATTCTACTGAGCAGAAACAATGAAACGAAAAGGAATGAAGAACGCGCAGGATGCTGGTAGGGGGTGCTGGATGGGGTGCTTCTTGCTTGTGTCCAACAAGCATTCATTTTCTTTGTTTAATTTTTGTAGTAATCTATGTTGGCTTCATCTTTTCTCAGGGACTTTTGTGGAAAAGAGACCTTTGTTTCAAGAGCAGTTGCTCAGTGTTTAGCATATAGGGGGTATATATTTTATATATGTATATACATGCGTGTATATATATATTATTGTTATTTAACATTGACAACGCACTTGCACCACCAGAATTATTGAAAGGATAATTCTAAATTTTGCTTTCCTGTGCCTTGCTGCTCTTTTTATTAGACCTTTTATACTTTAGGGAAGACAAATCAGATGTTCTGGTGTGGCTGTGGTCCCAAGGATGTCCTCCCCATTTTACTACCCTCCTCAAAAATCTATTCGTATTCCAACAGCTTTATTGCAGTTGCTTTCTGCTGCTTATTGGCTATAGGGTCTAATTACAGTAGTTCAATCCTCAAAATAGTTAAGTTGAAAAGATTTGAAGTCTTTTCTTATTAGAGTTTTATACTGTCTCCTTTGCAGGCATCTTTGAAACTAGAAACAATACTGAAGAGGGAAGTTTGTTCTTTCTCGAAGTGTCCTTCCTCTTCTGTGCAGCTGTAGCCACAGCCTAACCGACCCCCGAGAGCCATTTGCTTGTTGCCAAAGTGGTGGGGTTTGGGAGGCTGCAATCAACATTTTTAAACATAATTTAATAGTATTATTGTACAGAGTATACTGTAATGGTTGACTTTCTACATCAATTCACCAGAGCTAAGAGATGGACAGACAGCTGGGTAACCATTATTTTAAAGCGTCTTATGAGCTATGAGGGCATCTCCAGAATTGATGAACATTCGAATGAGTATATAGAGAAAATAGCATGCTCACCGTTGTGGACGGGCATCATTAAAGGTCTTAACTGGGCAAGTGGCCGAAGAGCAAATTCTCTCCTTTCTCTGGACATCTATTTTCCTGCTTGGGGCATTGATGCCCCTGGCTCTTGGGCCTCTGGACGTGGATTGGGACGGGGACATACACTGTGAGGTATGCTGGTTCTTGGCTTTGGAGTTAGGACTGAACCTGTCTCTCTAGGTTTCCTGGGCTTTGACTGGAAGACAGCAGATTATAGAACCTGTGAATCACTACAATTATGTCATTTGATCCCTCGTCACTAATCTCTACGGACCTGCTTTAAGCCTTAATTATTCTTTATCTCTGGAGAATCCTAACTAATCAATTCAAACACAAAGTATTTGATCAGTATGAATTCTAGATCATCAGTTTTCCCAGTGAGGGAACTTGAATGATTTTTAAAAAAAAAATTAGAAATACTAATAAACAAAAAGAAAAACCTATTGTTATATACAACAAAATACATCTTGAAATTAGTACCTTAAGTGAAAGATGCCAGGCAAAAGTAGTACTGCTTTGTGATTTTAGTGTTGTAAGGTTTTATAACTGCAGGTGTGTCTTAGTAAATTTGCTTGGAGCTAAGGATAGGGAGGGATGTGTGTAAAGAAGCATGCCAAGGTAGACTCGTCAGCACTGGTATGAGAGAGAAATGGAAGTATTTATTATCCTGATTATAGTACCAGTTTCAAATGTCAAAACTGAACAAATCGGAAACCCTAAATATGTATACATTTACTTTACTTTTTGCCTCAATTAAATTTCAAAAAAATTGTGACTCAAGAAGTTGAAAAAAATGAAGACCATTCTGACTTTCACATTTATTTTTTTAATTTTAGACGTGAAGACACCAAGAGCAAAATAATTAATGAGGGTTAGTTCTCTCCCCAGCGTTGGAGCCATTGGTTACGGTCAGTGGTTGCTAGCTCCTAGCAACTGACAAAGGCTCCCTTCTGTCTAGAACCTGATCTAGTGACTGGAAGAGCCTTTGCAGGGCAAGTTGGTTTGTTGGTTGAAGGGGAAATCTCCATGGTCTGAGCACGGTTATTTAAAAAAAAGAAAATGTACTAGCTATTCATTTGTCCTTTAAACACATGTAACCAAAGCTCATCATCATGTGGTGTTGTGGAAATCCTGTCCAAATGAGAACAAGTCAAAATTTTACAATTTTAAGGAAATATTATTTTAGTTGTCAAAAATAATGAGCTATCCACAGAACTTATATTCAAAATTAAATTTTCAGTACACACTGTCTCATATTTCAAGATTCCTAATTTTGGCTGCTTTTAATGACTTTAAATTCAATAATAATAAAGACATCATCTAAATTATCACAAACTCTGTGTTAATAGATACTACTTAAAAAGTTTCATATTCCTCTATTCTATTTTAAATGTTAAATTCCAGTGTTCTGCCTGAACTTTCTCTAGAATATATTTAATAGAAAAATTTTTATTTGTGTTTCGAGTGTTTGGTCACAGATGGACCAAAATTTAATGAACATGGTCAAAGCTATTTTTAATAAATTCTGAGTATTTTCTTGCAAGTAAAAAAATATTTGGGGTAGGAGAATGAGAATACAAGTAAAAAATGTGAGTACAATTAAAAAATTTATACCGTTCCATATTTTTAAAAAATTGTTTTCTTGACAACATAGGAAACACAAAAATTGTTTTATCAATCATATTTTTTAACCTGACCAAATGTTCTTTTTTATCATTCTGGCTAAAATGCATGATTCCTTTTCTACTTAAAGTGATTAATCTCCTTTTCATGTGTTCATTCTGTGAAGCCTTAATCTCAGTGTGCACACATGTGGTGTGATGCAAATGCTGTGTAATTGGTCACAGTTGTATGCTGGTAGCAAGAGTAAGTTCTTCACAGCCTTTGGAGGAGCTGAAATTACAGTGACAAAAGTCCAAAGTGCCATGGATACCATGACCTATGTGTCACCTCAGGGAGCTGAGGATTCGGCGTGTGTAAACTACCTCGATAGAAGAGAATTAAATGATACTGTAGGATTACGAAACATATCATTCTTCTAAAAAGCATGACTATGACTTTTGTTTTCCTTTGTGATGAGTTTAATTTTCATAAGCCATGTCCAATATTCTATTGCTATTAGAACTAATTTCCACAACTTTAGTTGTTTAAACAATGAAGATGTTTTCTGGAATTGGTCCAAAGTCTACTGTGCATCTCCTGGAGCTAAATCAAGGTGGCAGCAGAGAGCGCTCTGCTGGAGGCCCCAGGGTGGACCCTTTCCCTGTGTTCTGCGGTTTCTAGGGCTGCCCCGCAGGCCTTGGTTCCTGCCCTCCTGCCTCCAGCAAGAGAGAGCAACCTTGCGTCTCTCTCTGGCTTCTGAGTCTCCTCTCAGACAGACAGGGGGAAATTAAAAAGTTCTAAGAACTCATATGATTAGATTAGGCCCACCTGCATTATCAATATATTCTCCATGTCTCAAAATTCTTAATCACTTTGTTTTTCATTTTAAGTTCCATAAGAGTTGTGATCTGGGTTTCTCATATAGAGAGACCGTTCGATGTTTCACCTTCTGCTTCTGACTCATCTCACTAAGCATGATGTTCTCGAGTTTCTTCCATTTGCCTGTAAAAGCCTCCACGCTGTTGGACTTTATAGATGCATAGTATTCCATTGTGTATAAATACCACAGTTTGTGTATCCATTGGTCTGTTGATGGGTATTCCAGATCACAAGTCCTATGGAACTTAAAAGGTAAAACAAAGTGAAACAGGGGGGTAGGGAGGGGAGGGACAAAGGGGTGGGTAGGGAGAGGGACAAAGGAGAGTGGGAAAGTCCTTGTCACCTTGACAAGATGCTTAGGTGCACAAAATGCTCAACTTCATTGTAAACCTTAAATTTTTTTGCTCTTATACATATCAATAAAATGGGGAAAAATTCTTAATGGCACTGTGAAATTCTCTTTGTCAGATATGGGAACATAGTCACAGGTTCCAAGGATTAATAAGTGGACATCTTTGGGAGGTCATTACTAGGCCTGACATTTGAGTAAAATATTAGAACAATTTTGGAGTAAAACATGGACAAAAAAATTGAGCTATTGATCATGTTTTGGAATGTGTCTGTTGGTATGGTTATCAATAGAAGGATGGACAGATGAAGGAAGTTATCGACAATGAGAAAAACAGGCATGAAGCCAGCACTTCGAGTTATCACTTGCACCCCTTTGCACACAGAGAACCCTTTTTCTTCATCCAGTATTTAAATAAACTAATTACACTAATGGGCCTGTTTTGTCATCTGTTTCTCAATCTGGGTAGCAGATGGGACTATATCATTTAGGCACTTGAAGTTCTAAACCAAATATTTAAGTGAATTAGTTGAGAATTAAGGTAAAAAGAGTTAAGTTTTTAAATGCGAAGTTACTTACCTAAGGTGTACCTACTATCCATGGGAGAATATCCACACCAAGAGGCCAAATAAACTATTAATCAAATTTTATCTACTCAGAAAAATGTTTTGGACTTAAACAAGTTATGCTATGATATTCACACCACAAAAGAACACATTTTTCTCTAGTTTTTAAATTGCCAAAATAAAAAAATTCCAGTTGTCAAGAAAATGATTATTAAAGAAAATAGCAGATCTTATTATGTTTATCTTACTTTGTTCTCAAAAGTATTTACGTTTTGATTTTCTCATATAACAAACATTTCATTATTTAACCTTCTGTATCTGATTTATTTCACATATCGTAGTTCCAAGATATACTCATTTTTATACAAATGACCCATGTTTATTTTCATTTGTGGCTGAGTAAGACCCATTGTATCCAGAGGGATATATGCACTAATGCCATGTAATATATAATCACATTTTCTTTATTCATTTGTTGATGAGCATATAGGCTATTTCCATAATTTAGTTATTGTAAATTGCACCGCTGCAAATATGGCTTTGCATATGCCACTGTAATATGATGACTTAAATTCTTCTGGAAAGATACCCAGGGAAAGAATAATTGGGTCAAGTAGAATTTCTAGATTTTGAATATAAGTTTTAGATTTTGAATAATCTCTGTGCTAATGCCCATAGTGGTTCTACTAGTTTACATCCGTGTTAACGATGTAGAAGGATCGCTTTCCCCCGTCTTCCTCAGCATTTTATGAGTGTTTGATGATAGCTCTTCTACTGGAGTAAAATGGAATCCCAAGCTTGTTTTGATCTCCCTTTCTCTAATGGCCAAAGATATTGAGAATTTTCGGCTTTCTACACTTCTCTTTTTGGAAAAGTGTCTATTACTCCAATTGTTTATTTTTGGATTGGATTCTTTGGTTTTGAAGTCCAATTTTTAAGTTCTATAGATATTCTAGATATTGCCCCTCTATCAGGAATATCTGGAAATAAACCTATTTCTGTAGGTTATCTCTTCCTATGCAGAAGCTTTTCTATTTGATATAACCCAGTCTGTTGATTCATGGAATAATGTTTTTATGGAACTGATGTGCTGTTCAGGAAGTCCTCGCCTATGTCTATGTCTTCAAGTATTTTAACTATTTGACTTCTTGCATGTTATGGTTTGGATCTCAAATGCACCCCCTGCCGAAGCCTCATGTGCTCTTAGGAGGTGGAGCCTGGTCAGAAGGCGCTTCACCCAGAAGAGGTGGATCTCTGGGACAAGATACATGCGTTAATACCACCCCTTTTCCCCTCTTCCTGCTTTGTGTTGGGACATCGTAAACAACTTTTCTCCAGCTAGGCCTCTGCCAAACCCTTCCGCCATCATGGGCTACTCATGATTGGAAAGAAACCTTCTGAAATTGTATGCTAAAATAAACCTTCCTACCTCAGGTTGTAAATGTGTTGGGTAACGTGTCTCAGCAATAAATAACTAAGAAGACATCACAGATTCAGTAGGTTTGTTCTTATATCTAGAACTTTAATTCATTTTGATTCAGTTTTGGTACAAAGTGGAAGGGATGTGTCTAATTTCATTCTTCTGCAGGAAGATAAACAGTTTTCCCAGCACCGTTTGTTAAAGAAGCTGTCTTTTTCCACCATGTACTTTTAGCCATTTTTTCAAAAATCATATGGTTAAGGGCACACTGGGCTGTTTCTGTGACTTTTTGAGTCCACTGAACTACCTATTTTTTGTAGCAATAACATGCTATTTTTAGTTCTGTAGCTTTGAATTTGGGATTGGTAATACCTTCAGTTTTGCTCTCTTCTGTCTGAATTGTCTTTTCTAGTTTTGTGAAGAATGTTGTTGGTGTTTTGATCTGAATGGCATAAAATCTATATATCATATTTGGTAATGTGGTCATTTTGACAGTATTGATTCTGCCTAACCAAAAACAGAGGGTGTCTTTTCATTTTCTTTCTTCAGACTACTGTTATTTTCATTATAGGTCTGTCACTTCTCTGGTCAGGCTGATTCCTTGGATTTAATCTTTTCCGAAGCTACCATGAGTGAGATTCTTTTTCTGATTTCTTTCTCCATGTGCTCTTTACTGGCTTTTGCTTATTAGCTTGGGAAATCTTCTGTTAGATTTTTGGGTCTTTTATGTAAAAAATTATATAATGTGCAAATAAAGACAGTTTGACTTTTTACATTTTTTGTGCCTGATTGCTATGGCTAAAGTTTCAAGAACAAAATTAAATACAAATAGTGAGATTGGGCATCCTTGATTTAACCCCTTTTTTATAAGAAATGTTTCAGCTTTTCCCCACTTAATATAATATTGGCTGAGGGTTTATCATAAATGACTTTCATCAGTTTGAGGAGAGGTCCTTCTATATCGATTTTCCTTAGGGGTTTTATCAAGAAATGAAGTTGGGTTTTGTGAAAGGCCATTTCTTTGTCTATGATGATCATATAATTTTTCTCATTTCCTCCCTATGGTATATTACGTTCACTGATTTACACATATTATCTTATTCTTGAATATCTGGGATGAAGCTGACCTGGTAATGATATATGATATTTTGAATTATTTGTTGAATTGTATTCGAAAGTATTTTGGTGAAGATTCTTCTCTTTAGGTTCATTAAGAACCTAGATTGACCTGTAGTTTTCTTTTTATTGAGTTTATGTTTGGTTTTGGTATCAAGGTTTTGTTTTATAAAACTGTATGCACCAATATGCGGTACAATATGTGCTCACAATTGTCAGCTCTTACTGCTGAACTGATCTTACCATTGTGTAGTGTTATGTTTTCTTCTTCGAATCATTTTTGGCTTGAAATTTGTTCTGTTCCTTTCCTTGCTTTTGGACTTAGGTTACCTGGAATATTGTTCTCCATTTGGTTCAGTGTATGTTTTCTTTTTGTGGATGAAGCAACATGTGGCTCGGTTATGTTTTTGATTCGGTTTTCCAGCCTGTGTCTTTTGACTGGAGAATTAAGACCATTTACATGAAGCATTTTACTAATTCCTGCTTACTAATTCCTGCCACTGTATCATTTTTCAGTGCTAAATCCTTTATGTTTTCCTTTTACCTGTTCTCCTCGTTAGATGGTTTTGATATTTTTGCTCATTTGGGCCTTACTCTCTCTGTGAGAATTCCTTGGATGACATTCTACTGCGTAAAACTGGTGACGTGCATTTCTTTAGATTCTCTTTGTTGTAAAAGGTTTTTATGTCTATATTAATTTTGAAGGATATTTTTGCAAGACGTAGGAATCTGTATTGGCTATAGTTTTCTTCTAGGGCTTGAAATTTTTCATTTCAACTTTTTCTGGCTCTTAAAGTTTATGTTGTGAAATTTATTATTCTGATAGATTTGACTTTATAAGTTACTTGGTATTTTTCTCTAATTGCTTTTAGAATGTTTATTTGTTCTTGGATTCTGAGTGTCATGGAGAAGTTCTTTCTGATTATATCACATGGGGGCTCTAAGTACCTAATTTACTTGAGTATCTACTGCAATATCTAAATCTGGAAAATTATTTGCAATGATTTTGGTGAATGTATCTTTAAAATTCTATGAAACAATCCTTGGTGACAGGGAACCTAAAAAGAAGATGTTAAAAACCTAAAAGAAGATGCTAAGATGCTGTACTCTTTAAACTCATCTCAATAGTTTTTGCAAAACAGAAATAGAAATGGAGAGAAAAAATAGACAAACAGTATTAAGAGAGAAGAGCTGAAAGAAAGGAAAGGATATGAGAGGTAAAAAATAACAAAAGTAACAAAATAAGGAAAAGATGAAATTGTGGGTGGGGAGGGAGAGAAGAGACGGGGAGACTGTGTCTGCTTTAGTTTTGACCTAAAATATCTCCCAAAATCTCATGTGCTTGGAAGGCGATGAGATCATGGTGGAGTCATAGTTGGTAGGGGATGAGTTCAGTAGCTGAATGTGCACGTAGGAGGCGAGCCCTGCTTGGAGGTGGGTCGCTGGGGCCTGACCTGGAAGGTATATTCTCTCCTGGCTTCTCTTCCGTGTCTTCGTTTTTGGTTGCCATGGGTTGGGCAGTTTTTCTGTGCTGTGCCCTTCCCAAAATAAATTTTGTGTAACTTGTAGATGGCTGATGTTTTGTTCCAGTAACAGGGAAGTGACAAATGCAACATTCCACTGTTGACATAACAGTCAAGAAATAATACCAAGTATCACCTGTGAGGTGGACATACATAGCAAACTACATGGAAAGGTTCCTAAGCAACAAAAGAACATTTGGGCCCATAGTTATAATCACGCACCCGCGTTCAAAGGGCTGCTGTCACTCAAAGAGATAAAGGGAAAACGCAAACACATGCACACACGCGCGCGCGCGCACACACACACACGCAGGCAGGTGGTGGGAGAAGCTCACACAGGCACGGACCTTGGTGGTATTTGGGGTTGGTGAGAGAGTTCCTGTCCTGCCGCTGCTGTGGAGTCTTTTCTCTACTCCAGGCTCCTGCCTGTCACATGTACCACAAGCCCTGGAATTCACCCTGTGCCGTAAATCCCTCAGTGCCCGACTGGGGCTCCCACCTCCTGGTTCCTCTGTTCCAAGGCTTGCTAGTCCTCGCTTCTTCGCTGCCCCCTGTATGATTCCCCGGCTGGCCTTCTCTTTGTGCCCTTTCCCGAGGAGACCCTCTCCTGTGAACAGCTTACCTTTGGGCCCTGCCTCCCGGTGGGAGCGAGTTCGATAGTTGGTCACTGAGTGGTGGCTTCTAGGCTGGGCACCTGCTGCTGCTCTTGGTATCTTCTTTGGGGGGATTTGAACTTTCCCCAAATTGGTGTGTTCATTGACCTAAGCTGTAAGCAGTGCTAAGAAGGAGAAGTAGCCTCACTTCTTATTACTAACACCTCTGTCGGAGAATTTCATCTGTCAGCCTTCCCCTTCAGGTCACCTCCCTGTGGTTGGATTTTGCCAGTGCCCTCTCCCCATTCCCAAGTGCCTGGACATCTTCAAGTGTCTTGCGAGTGCTGCTGCCTCTAGCCCTCCATACAGTATCCTTCCAACTTATATTTTTCTTACTGAAAGTATTTTAATAAATGAGATGGATAAAGTTAGCATTCATACAACCTACTAGACAGCTCCAGGTGTAACTGGGTGTGATGGTTTTTAAATGAATTGTATTTAGGAGACAATAAAATCAATCACAGCTGAACAAAGCAGAGACTCAGGGTAGAAGACAATTCTATATGTTATGGGAAACTAATTCTTTTTTAAATTTGGGGATTTAATTCCTTAAAATGTACAAAATTTTGAAAAGGGCTGCCTCTTCCCTTATATATATATATATAAAAACAATGCATGTTTTTATATACAATGGGTATCTGAATCATGCAATAGACTTCTTGGGTCTATTTCTAAAAGTTAATTTATATGTGAATGAAAATACCATGTTCCCTTTTATAATTATTGTATCCAACTTGACCCTACTATTTCTTGAGTTGAGGCTGCAAAGGAGAAGACTGAAGGAAGGAGGGGGGATTTCGAGGCCAGAAAGGGAATTAATGCTTATTAAACATTACCAATTGCCATACACACTTCTTCCTGCTTTGCACACGTTGCCCTACTTTCTGAGTTACCTGTAACCAAAGAGAGAGGAGACTCAGTGTGGCCAAGAGTCTTCTGCACAGTCCATTTAGTTTTTTCCTTACCTCTGTGTCGAATACCAGGAGTTTGCTGCCTTCCCCACACCCCTTAATTTACTTCTTCTCAAACTGAATGTATTGCCAACTGAAAAGAAAAGCCAGCTGAGCCCCTCAAAACTCGGGCACTGACATGTTTACAGGACTCCCTGAAGCAGCCCAAGGGCTCAGAAATCAGAAATGTCTTCAAGTCGCCCCAAGCCTCTCTTGTTCTCCTAGCTGCAGAGTTCTTTTTCTCTCCTCACCTATGGCCTCACTGCTGTTACGGGTCTCCTCGGAGGAAACACAGCATGCGACTTGTGCCGTGCTGTCTCCATGGGGGGTGTGGGGGGGCGGTTTACCTCAGCTTGAACTGCCCCCATTTCGTCCACCTGCAGGAGACCTTTCTGAGGACTCTGGCTTTCCTTTCCACTCATCTCTCCCCTGGACTCACTGGGGCTCAGTGGGGATAGTGCAGAGCCAAACATGTGTCTCCTGATTTTAGAAAGCATCTTTAATAATGATGACCTAAGGTTAAGATCAGAAAACAGAAGAAAGTAAGACACGGGCTGTTGAAAGAGGAAGTGTTATGGGTTAAGGAATAAATAAGGTAGCAGTATGTGGAAAATGATACAGATGATAAGTAATAATCTCTACGGCTTTTATTTTAAAAAAAATATCACAGTAGTTGTGTTCATGGTATGTTCATCATTGCTATATTTGAGTTATATTTAAAACCAACCTGGCGCCATTTAAAAAACTTGAAGGAATATTTAAAATGCAGGCTAATATTACTGAGAAAAAAAACATCCACAGTCATTTACTGCCAAGCAGTAGGCAAATTAGCCAAGAAAATTTTGATTCCTGATGTACCATCTTTAGCTTTTCACAATGGTGTGTCCAAAAAATCCATAATCATTATAGTTATAAAGAACTTACTATATTATTATGAAAAACATATTTTAAAAAAAACAAGATAAAAATTAGGAATTTCATTATATTTGAAATTATGAAAATGTATAAAAATTCTAAACAACACTATTGAAATGTTAACAGCGTTTTCTGGGGCAGTTCTAATTTATTGCTAATTTTTGTGCCCTGCATCATTACATTCTTTCAATATTTACAATTAGAAAAAAAGAAACATTTAAAGGAGAGTTCATGAGTATTAAATAGTCAATGAAAAAACAAACATCCTTTTGCCAGATGGGACTTACTGCTGGAAGTTAATTAATTTTGCTTTTTTTCTCCGCTTTCAGAGTAAAGCTAGCGGACGATGACTGTAGGACTAAGTACCACGTTATTTCAGCCAAAGGAAAATCGTAACTGCTGAGTCAAGTTGCATATCAGGAGTCACATAAAGCACACGTTTTCGACATTAAAACATGCTTTTACTTGCGAGCACACATATATGTTAGTTAAAATTTAGCAAAAAATATGACTTTCAACTAACATCTTAATACATTCAGTGCGTTTTCATTTTTACCATTTGCTCTAAATATAAGAGGATCGCCTCTGTGGAAATCCACAGAGTTCATCTAAAAACTTAGGCACCAGCTACCAAATGTTGATTACTTTTAAAGCTGTTAAAATACTTTGCCAAAATGTACATATTTGAAGAATTATTGGTTATGAAACTCACTAGATTTGTAAACTATGTCAGTCATTTTCTTGTTGATGGTACAATGTACCTGATGCTCGCAAACTAAAGGAGAGGTTTATTTTGGCTATTGGACTCGGGGGGTTAAGTCCACGGTAAGCTGGCAGCAAGACAGAAATGACACAGTGGGAAGGCAAAGCAGAACACAGGAAGCAGAGAGAGAAGGGCAGATCCAGGAATGGACCCTCCAGGTCACAGCCACAATGATTCGCTTTAACCAGGCCCCACTTCCTAACAGCAGGTTCAATTATTAACTCATTATGGATTAATCAGCCTAGGAATGTGTCACCCCATGACCCACACATCTTCAGGAAAGTCCACCTATAAACTTGGGGCTTTTGGGGGACAAATTTAGAGCTAAACCATAACAGGTATCCACATTAGTGAGCATCGACTTAGATTATTATTAAGTTCATAAAGATAATATTTCTAAATTGCCAGTGTTGAGTATTTTAAATAATTTTTTATGAAAGACTTTAGATTTACAGCAAAACAAGGATTTCTGCTTAGAAATCTTGGAGTGTTTTCAGTGTTCCAGTGCTCCCTGTCTCCATACAATTATGACCTCTCCAACTATCAATATTCTACATTAGACTGATGCACTGGTTACAGTTGATGAGCCGATATTGACACACGTTCACCAGGCAAAGCCCATTGATGAAATTGTTTGTGTTGCACATTCCATGGGTTTTGACAAATAGTTATTTGTATCTATTATTTATAGTACCATATAGAATACTTTCAATGTCCTAAAAATTCTCTGTACTTGGCCTGTGTGTCTCTCCTTCTCTCTAACAACCACTGCTCATCATAATGTGTCATAGTTTTGTGGTTTTCAGGATATTGAAATGACATATGATACAGCTTTTTCAGGTTGGTTACTGTGATTTGTTATTTTAATATGAGCTTTAAGTTCCTCTGTATTATTTTATGGCTTGATATCTCACTTCTTCTTAGCACTGAATAGACTGCCTCTATCGGATACAAAAAGTTTAATTACCTCGTTTACCTCCTGAAAAACACTGGAGTTGTTTTTAAGCTCTGATAATTATGAATAAGCTCCCCTAGACACCTGTAGGCAGGTTTTTATGTGGACATAAGCTTTCATCTCCTTTGAATTAAATAACAGTGAGCTCTATTTCTGGGTTGTGTGATAAGTCTGTATTTAGTTTTGTAAATGCTGCCAAGCGGTTTACCTGAGTACGTGTGCCATTTTAGATTCCCAAAACCAGTGAATGAGAGTTCCCATTGCTCCACACTCTTGTCCTCATGCGTGGTGTTCACTTCCTGAATTTTTGCTATTCTAATAAGCATGAAATGAAATCTTATTCTTGCTTGAATTTGGCTTTTATTTATGGCATACGATATGGAATGATACATTATATGACTATAGCTGTATTTTCTCTGGAAATCTGTCTGTTCAGATCTTTTCCATCTTTAATTGGGTTGTTTTCTTACTGTTTGCTTTTTAAAACTTCCTTTAATATTTCATTTAACAGTTCCTTGTTGGATCTGTCTCTTGTGTATGTGTTTGGTTCTAGTCTCGGGATTATCTTCTCTTTCTTTTGACGATGTCTTTCACAAAGAAGGTTTTAATTTCAGCCAACCAATTATTTCTTAGGTAATACCTTTGTTTTGCTGTATCTAAAACTCATCTTTGAATCCAAGAACATCTAGATTTTCTTCTGTTATCTTCTCGAAGTTTTTAATTTTTACATTGTATATTTATGACTATAACTTAACTTGTGAAGAATGTAAGATCTGTATCTAGACTCTTTTCTCTCTCTTTTTTGCAAAACTAGTTCTTTTTGTTATTTCCTTATCTTTGTCCCTTTGTCAAAGATCAGTTGACTCTATGTGAGGCCATTTCTGGGCTCTCTATACTGCTTCATTGATAAAATCACCCATTTTGCCAATACCATACATATTTGAATAAAGATTCGTTATAAAACTCAGAAGATGGGCTGAAGGACTCACTCAGCAGTTAAAGCACTTGTTTAAAAAGCACTAAGTCAAGCACTGAGTACCTGAGTTCGATTTCCGAGCATCACGTAAGCTGGGTGTGGTGGCACATGCCTGTAATTCTAGCACTCGGAAGGCTGAGACAAGAGTATTGCGGTAGTCCAAGGCACTAACCTGGGCTCCATAGTGAGTTCAGGACCAGCCTGGGCTACAGTGTCTCAAAAAAAGAAAAGAAAAACCCTCACAGAAATGGGGCTGCTTTTTACCATTTTTTCTTCTGCAAAAAGCTATATTCTTATAAAACATTTTTAATGTTGAAATTAAATTATTCTTAATTTGCTCATGATCTTAGTGTAGTATGAGATCAATCTACAGAAAAAATACTTTAGTGATGATTTTGTATCGACACTATATGTATTTTTGTATATTTTTGAACAATTTAGTTCCGAGAACTTGGTAAAGGGTCTTTCATAATATTTTCATATGCTTGAAACACGACAGCATGCCTGCTGCTCATCTGGAGGCGATAAAACCAGAGGAGATTGATAGAAGCCAAAGTCACAAGAGACTTAAAAATGTCCACTTATTAATTTATAGTGGGAACTGCATTTAATGCAATAACTGGATCAGTTACCTGTACAAGGCAATCCCTTTAAGAGAATAGGTGTCCTCAAGTGGCCAAATTATAGGTAGGGAACTTGGTCGCGGGCTATGAAATTAGAGCAATGGGAATTGAATATTAAAACACCCTTCTTTCCAGCCAAGGGAGCCTGGTAATACATCTTTTGGCCCTCCAGGAATTGTTTTATAATAATCAGAGATGTGGCCTAAATCTCTCCTTAAAAATGTACCTTACCATTTGTTTATAACCAGATCAATTCAGACAACTGTACGATATAGTTAATAAATCATCTTCACACAACGTTGGTTTCAGTCTCCAAGAACCTGATGCATTTTCATTTATTTTTATATTTTAATAGATTTTTTTTCTGCTGACCAACAGACATCCTCATCTGGAATATAAACTAAGAATATTATAAGTCACAATGAATTGCAGCTATTGTGTTTGATTATTATCTCATTTAATGTCAGAGATTGTTACATTTTGACTTGAGAATCTTTTCTATTCTTTAGTCTTCCACTGTGACATTCTGAATAACAGAGTAGCTAAGTTCTACATTTTAATTTCATATTTAGATAGTTTGTAATTTGGCATGTCGGTTATCCATCTTAAACATGTTACATCTGTTTCTTTAGAAAAGATAAATCCTCTCTAAAGGTGTGTTATCTAAAACTATTTTATAATTCAGTTCAAGGACTAAATGATAATGACGAAAAATTTCACTCATCTTGAATATCTCACAAATCACCATTAGAAACCAAAAGGAAATAGCACGCTCATGAAATCTTTTCTTCTTGCTGTCATGTTTGTCTTCTCTGCCATGGTGTCTTGATGAAAATGAACGTGTATATGTTGCTGTTATAAACTGACATTTTGACTGCAGGCATATGTAATTTGAAGAAAATGAAAACATGAATTCAGTATTCAAATTGTGTTTTCCCCTGGCGTGCTTATGGAATACAATGCGTGATTTCCATGCCCATTATTTCTACATCATACAAAATTATAAGTTAAAGCCCAATTGTGGCAGATACTACTTAATTTTGAGGTGACACGTGGTTACGGTGATGGCCCGGATCTTTTGTATATTATATGTCTACTAACTAAAAGAGAAGACTTTCCCTTAACATCTGCATTGGGACATGTCTACTCTGTTGACATTAATTAAACTTGAATGGGTATTTTTTTCTGAAAAAAATGAAAGGCATGCTTGTGTCTTATGTTTCATTGAACATCTTTGTATTAAGAATATCTGAGACTAATTTTGCCAGGAAGACAGCACAAAACATACCTATAAAGAAATGAACACCAAACCAATTAATGAACCTTTTTGAAAAGAAATAATCTGGAAAAGTCACACTATTCAATGCATATCATAGTCAGTATAAATGTCATAAGTAAACTTCAAATAGTGCCGTGTGTATACATTACACTGTATTCTGTTCCTTCAAGTGGTCCCTGCGATGCTTCGGAATTCGTAGTGACACTTCCCAATATTAACGGGAAAAAGTCAAGATTTTACCCAAAGAAAAACTCTGATCGCATATGAAAACCCCAATCAATCATATGTTACGATATTTCCTGATTGGGGCATGATACATATCCAGGTTTCTTTAAAGATCAGCTATTAGGGAAGAATGGGATTTATTGTCAATACAAAATTCCAATAAATTAGATTTGGCTTCATAATTGCGTGATCCTAAAGATTGGGAATCAGACTTACACAGAAGTGCTGTTTGTTTCTGTTTCTTCTCGTTGAAAGTTTACTTTGGGATTTCTGCTTCTATGGCTAAAGATCCATCTCTGAGCTTCAAATACAGAGCCCTAAAGTGCTACTTACATTAAAACCTCCCATTACTTTGTTTGCTGAGGTGTAAAATAACTTTCATCGTGAGTCACAAGTCCTACCTAATCTCCAGCTGATCCTGCAAAAAAGAAAATGATTAGTTCCTGTAATTTAGGGGTGTTAAATATTACCTCTAGCACAGATATTTTAATGAAGTGATAACTGATCCTTAAATAGTTTTGACACCTCGATCCCTCCTAAATTGCTAATAAAACCAAATAAATGTTCATAGGCACAAATCTAGGTTTGAATTGGATGTATAAACATCCTTATTAACCTTCCCCTTGATTTCTCTGTTCATGCTGAGACCATCTCAGACAGCTCTCTGTGTCCTTCATCAGTGACAAGGTGAAGAAACATGTAGTCATGCTTGTTATTTTAAGAGATAAATATTTCTCAATGATCATAAATACTTTCATTTAATCTGTAAATATAAAATAATATAGTATTCATAAAACCTAAATATTTTATTAAAATGTAAATCAGAATTGTAACTGGAGAGTTATAATAGGGTTATGTTTATAGACAAAAAGGGATTCAATAAGTCTTAATACAAATTTATTAAGTAACTCAAAATTTAAATATGTATGCACTTCCTTGCCATAGGTAATATATATTTCAAACTAGCATGTGACTATGCCTAGTTGGAAGTATTTCTATTGATATAAAATATAGATGATGTTTGCCATGACAATTTTAAGAAAATTCTTTAATATTGTGTGTAATTTGGCAAATGCAATATAATGTTGAGCCCAAAATGTCATTGTTGGTACTATCGAGAAAATTCATAGTGATCTAGTAGTTGCTTAAAAGTAAGTTTCCGCAAAAGGTTTTGGGATCCAGTGGTGTAGTTCGGAGGTACAATATGTGCTTAGAAGGCTTGAGGCTTGATGTTGGGTTTCTAGAACCCAATAAAAGAGCACTCTGACAAAAGAGAGATATATGCAAAATAATTGCTTTTAAAAACATACAGAATAAATGCCTTTGTAGAAAGAATCATGTAGAAATTATAATAAAAATACGTCAATTCAGCAATATGTACACAATATCAACAAATAATCAGCAAAGGGAGCATGCATTATTACTTTTTAATAAAAAGCAAATGTGAACTAGCAAAAATTACTGCTGATGGGAAAAAATAAAATTTTATAATCATGTCAGTGCACTAAAAATAATACTTTTACCTATGGAAAGACATGAATTATTAGAATAGAATAGATAGCACCCTAATAAGCATATGGGTAACCACTTAATAAATAGGGTAAAAGTGGTGGAAGATACGGACTATAAAAGCTTTAAATAAATGGTTAGCAATGTGAAGGACAAATGTAGCTGGAGATATATTTTCTGCAGTTTACTGTTGCATTTAAAAATTCCCATAAATGTGTGCATGAGGTTATAAAACAATCATCTCCTAGAAGAAGAAAAAAAAATCTAAGTTGAAAAGTGCTAAGAAAAATCAAAGAGGAAACCAACATTTAATAATACAATCAGAAGAGAAAGATATCTAAAGAGGCAAAGATCAAAGCGCCTGTTAAACTAGGAAAGAAATGAAATAGAGAAAAAGGAGATTTTTAAAAATGAGGAAACTGACCCCACAGGTGAGGGTGTCGAAAGGCTGCCACTCGCGTATATTTTTGTACTGATCCATATAGAAGTGGGCATCACCTTCACTCGTGGAGGGGTTCACAGACTTTGATCCTCTATTCCCACTCTGATCTTCTAGACTAAGAAGTAACCGAAATGAAGGTAAAAACAAAATAACTGGTCCTAATCTATAAAATTCTCAGCACAGCAGCATTCACTGGAGGAAATCAATGGAAGTAATGTAAACATTAATAAGTAAAATGCTACACTTCATAATATCAGGAATATTTTGTAGACAGTAACAAAGGTACATAAAGAACAATGTGGATATGGTCTTGAGTAAATACTTCAAGGGCTTCAAAACTGAGTTTAAAGAAAAATACAATTATTAGGTATTTATCAGAATATTGAATTTGAGGATAACCGTTTTAATTTTTTTGCTTGATATCTTAAAGTAAAAGGAGCAAACTCAAAATTAAACTCAGTAGAGAAAACTTGTTATAGTGACCCTATCTATCAGTTATAAAAATATAAGACTGAGATAAGAAAGTGGAAAAAAAATGGCCTTCCTTCGATTCAGGCAGGGTTTCTCTGAAGGGAGGCAGACCCCTGTTACACAGGAAAGCTTTGTAAAATAATGCGAGTCATTTGCTCCAGGGCTTGCAAGAACCTGGCTGAAAGAGAACAAAGCAAACTGGTTCGGTTGTATTACAGAAAAGTTATTAAATCTTCTAGGATTTTCTGTTCGTTCTGGAATTTAGAGTACAGGATTATGATTTGATCTCAGTAGGCAAAATGTTTCTTTTCCCATTGGCTGATTTATAATCAACCAGAACATCTTTTGGTGGTAGTTACCATATAGCGAAGCAATGGCTGTATCCTCTTTGCATTTCTTCTCAGAAAACTAAGCCTGTAAAACTGTCTGTAAGTGCATGACTATTGTCTTGCATCCTTTTTATTCATGCAGTTGTCAACTTCTGCAGAAGGATTAACTGTCAGCTAGAAATGGAAAACTCTCTGTACTACGAGGCACCTTGTTTAGATAGTCCTCTTGCTGTTGAATGTTAGAATTGCAAAGTAAAGCACTGATTAGCAACATAAAATACATTGAGGAATTAGAAGAGGAGGAGAGATGCGGTACTACTTCTTCAAAACTTCTGTCCCTAGTCGAGCTGCTCTCATCTACCTCCCGTTACCTTCAGGCAGACTGATCCTCAGCCTGCTCTGCATATTCGCACCGACTCAGAACAGAAAAAATCCTGACACTGGGCCGTGTACACAGACCGTTAAAATAGAACCTCTGGGGGTGGAACCCAAGCATCAGTATTTTTAAATTGCTCCAAGTGATACCCCATCAGCAGCCAATGTTGAGAATTAAAGCCTTAATACAATATTTTTGGCTAATGAGATTTATTTCATGAGCTAAAGGCTAAACCTACTATGACTGAAGAGGGTTATTTCATGAGTTAGAGGTTTCACATTCTATAACGCTTGTGAGTCCTGTTGAGTGATGCTGGTGGGTGAAGGTGGCTAGGGTATCTTTTTTCCCTTATGCTATTTTATCTGGTTTTCCCTCAAAACAAATGCTTTGGTTACATATTAAACATAGAAATAGGTTGGACTTATACAGAAAGAGCCCCATCAGTGCCATCACCTCTGATATTTCGGAGGACAGCAGGTTAAGATTTGTGTATGAGGTCATGTACTTAAGCATTATGAACTAATTAAATTTTGAAAACTCCAACGTGAATCAACAAGGCACATCAAGAACATCTATCTGATCAGAGGCTAACCAAGGCTGGCAAAATGTCACTCTATTTTCTTGCATAAGATATATTTACTGAGGAGACATGACAAATGGACTCTTTTGTGAAAGAATGAGCCATTGAATATAAACACAAATAGGATGAAAAGTTTAGTTATAAAAGTCATGTGGTCTCAGAAATAGCACTAGGTAAAGGCTCATGGTCAGACTTCCAATATTGGGCAGGGACATTTGATAATGGCCCTACACAGTGACGTTAAATCACCTTTTGTCAGAGACAAGGCAAATTCTATAGCCTGAGAGGGATAAGATAGAGGAGCATTGTAAGATCTAGTGAAACATTGGCCTAGTCTGTAGTGACGACGTTGAGCTTTACATTGATGAACATAAGTGCTGTGGCTCTGCTGGTGCAGCAATCGTGTCTGGGATCTATAAGCTTCATGATGCTAAAAGCTGCCTGGTCGGTGAGTCCTTATCATCAATCAGGTCGGATCATGAGGAGCATTTCGAGGTGGGAGAAGTCCTCCTCTGGCCAGGCAGATACTCAGAATGTCTCATTTTGTTCCCAGCCGCTACCAGAATCTCTTGCAGGGTCTGTGCAAGAAGATCCCTGGGCCCCAGTCCCAGATCAGATGATCTGGAGTGAGTCAGGAGAATCTGTGTTTTGAACACAGACGAATTTCCAGATGCTGCTGGTGCTACTGCCTGAAAACCATGCTTCTGTTCTTCAATTGTCAGATCTTCAATTTTCCCACTGGCTTAAAGTTGCTGTTTTCTCCCAGAGGGCCGTGACGCCCTTCAGCTGCACTTGGTCCTATGCTTCTGAGAAAGAAAATACAAACGCTGAGTAAAAATTAAAAAGAATAATAGTCCTCCGCCCCCTTACCTGCTATTTCTGTTACCCGTGGCCAACTGTGGTCAAAAAACAGTAAAGGAAAAAAATCGCATAAATGAACAATTTGTAAGTTTTAAGTCCAAAGTCCTTCTAAGCAGTGTTACAGTGTCTCCCACCACCCTCCGCGGTCCCATCCAGGCTGTGAGTCACCCGTTTCAGAGCGTTCTCGCTTGCATATGCCACCTACCCATGAGTCACGTAGAGGCCTTCTTAATTATCAGACTGACACTTGCAGTATTGAAATCTTGTGCTCAAATAACCCTCATGTTACTTAATGATGGCGCCAGAGTGCAAATGTAGCGATGCTGGCAATTCAGAAGCACCAAAGAGAAGCCAGAAAGTGTTTGCTTTAAGTGAAAAGGTGAAAGATTTCAGCTTGATAAGGAAAAAAAAAATGTATATTGAGGGGCTAAGGTCTATACTAATAGTAGATCTTCTACTTAGAAAATTGTGAAAAAGGGAATAGAAGTTCATGCTATTTTTTTCTGTTATGCTTCAAACTGCAGAAGTTGCAGTTATAATCAGTGATAAGTGCTTAGTTGGAAAAGACCTCAAATTGTACAACTTGATACTATCTGCTGCCTTGGGGTGTGTACTGGAGATCTTGGAACGTATTCCCCTAGCTGGAACTGATCTTTGTGTTTCACTAACAGACAATTTTAGGAACCACCTAATATTCGTACCTATGTGACCCCATTACCCAGTATGTCACTGATTCTCCACTTCCAAATTGCCTGCCGTGTGCCCACAAGGTCATACTGCGTGTAGTTAAACATGCATGCTTGGGTTATATGATTGGATATTGGGTATGTCTTCCCTCTTTCTCATATCTTTTTTTAACCAGATGATATTTTCTAAGGCAGTTAGTGAGGCACATCTTGAAAGCTGTTTGCAATTTCCTTGTTATTATGATGTTAGTGGAGCTTCCTTTGGCAGAGTGGAACGGACCTGGTAATTGAACTCTCTGGAGGTCAAAATTACTGCGAGAGAGAAAGCATTAGTATGTTCCATTCTGTCAGATGGTTTTGTGTTTCTGTAATGTTTACCAAGGGGGAAACCATGTGTATTAGTACCATTTGGAGCAAATCTTTTAAGACACCAATGCTTCTCAACTCTCGCTGAGACACTAGAATTTCCTAGGCAACTTTTAAGTGAGGAAACTGTCTGGTGTCACCTCTGATTAATTAAATCTGATGTTCCCAAGGTGGAGCCCAGCACGTTATAGTTTAAAATCTCTCTAGATCAGTGACTCTCAGCCTTTGTCTTGAGAAGCCCCTGGAGGTCTCATTAGAACACAGAATGCTGGGTTTCAATGCTCAAGTTTATGATTGAGCAGATCTGAACTGGGGCCTAAGAATTTGCATTTTTAATAAGTTCCCAGGAGATGCTGATGCTACAGGTAGAGGAAATACCAGAGAATCACTGTTTTTAATCATGCCAATCAGAACTAAAAGCCAGCACCGTGGCTACGAGCAGAGGATGCCTTTTTGACAATTTCTCTTGCTAGTGACTTCATTAGCTCCAGCTTTTCCACCTGGCTAAAAAAAATCCTTGAGTCAACCATGTACCTTTCTTTACAGACCACAATCATTGAATTTCATTTAATTATTTAGCGATTTAATTTTATATAACAAAATGAACATTTTTATCTCAAAATTCGTCACTTTAGTCATTTTCTTGCTGCAATACCGCCTTAAACGAGCTCTACCTTTGCTGACACTTTCCACTCCATTTTTTTTTCAATTTTACTTACTAGGCTCTTAGGTTAGAGAAAAATAACAACAGCATCAGGAAGTTTGAAATAAATTAGGTCTATGTGGGCAGCTTTCTGTGTGATTCACTTGGTCATTTTACATTATAAGAGACCTGTCATTCTGGAAAGGTTATTTTTTTACCTAGAATGCCTAGGGATCGAACTCCATGTTATTGATCCTTGTCAGTTTTAAAGTTTTGACTCTTAGCTTTTCTCTGTTTCTGCAGCATTTCAAAAGTATTTTGATTGATTATAATTAAACTTACAAATCATATAGGTACCTCTGTTTCTCACTGTACCAAGTATCCGTGCCTCCCTTGCTTAGTGTAAGAAGGTGTTCCCTATAGTCACACCCGTATTTATATTCTTATTACTAATTAAATTTGAAAAATTACTTGATCCTCCCCAGCCTCACTATATAGTCTAAAAAAAATGAGAAAATAATGCCTGTCCCATAGGGATATTACAAAGAACAACGCAAAAACAAAAAGTCCTTGTTTTAGTGACTGTTAAAAAGTGCTTAATAAGTGGGAATCACATTTAGTGGTAGCAATGGCGAGTGAAAGCTCTTAGAATCCTAGGCAGGGAAAGGCAACTGTGATCAAAATTAGAGGCTCAATCACGCCTCAGAGCCAAACTAAACTAGTTGTCAGTTATATGACACTCTGCTCCAGCTACACAGGACTTCACTGCTTATCTTCACAGCTCTTGTCCTGTGGTTGGAATTATTTGTGTCTCAAGAGAAAGCATTACCCGCCAGATCCTTGTTCTGAAAACCTACTTCTGCAAAGATCATTGTGGATCTATTTTTTCTTTGTGTGTTGGTTTATATTTGCACAGGAGCATGTACATCAATTAAGCCCTTTTTTGAAATGTGGAGTCTTGGGAATGCCTCATTAGAGTTAATTAAAAATGGGACTTGACTTAATTAAAGGATTGTCTTTACAATAAAAGCCGGGCAAAAAGCCAGGCTGATCGTCTTTGGAGTTTGTAAATCTTCATCTAGTTATCACGTGGCCGATACCTCTTTAGACTCTGGTCATTTACAGCTTAAACCTGTCCTTACAGTACAGACTGTTTATCCCTCTGAACAAGGAGCGGTTGGGAATGTCACCTCCATAGGAGGAGGTGGGCGCTCCCAGGCTGCAGCAGCTTTTCAAAGCTAGAAATGACTGAGATACATAAAGCTCATGTGAAAAACAGACAATAAAAACCAAACCTGGAAAACTAATCACTATGATTTTGATATGTTAATTTAACACGGATGCCATATAATTCTCTGATCTATGTAAGAACATGTGTGTATGTATAGAGGAATAGGTAATTTACGTTTCATTTGTCATATCAGTTACATTTATAGTTTCTTCAAGCCAAGAATTTTCTACATTGATCTCCAGAATACATATGTCTTAGTGTTCCCAGGTGTGTTTTCTATAGCTCTGGATTTTTTTTCCATTTTTGTAATTCACAGAATAGACTTTACATAATTGTTGCAGTATAATAAACATAAAAGATACTTTTATTTTTCTTTAGCATTTGGGTTAAAATCTCTTTAAAGTAAAAAGCTTTAGGGTCTACATATCTTCTTGAGGTTTTGATCATAGAATTTTACTTTTTGTATCAATATATATTTTAATAGGCTGGTGAAATCAGGTAGGTAATTTAATTTTGTTATCCATAGCCATGACTTGTGCTTTCTCCCACAGGGTTCCCCATGCCTCTCTCCTCCCGCTCAGGAAGTCTATTTTTCTTCCCACTGATAAGCTCAAAATTTAACAATGACAGATGCTGAGTATTATGGCTGTGACTGTGAAAATGGCTCTTACCTCTGTTATCGTTATCTACTCTGGCTCCTTTGTTTCTAGTTCTCTTCCTTGAGATTCTTATTGGGGATTTCTTCTTCGTCCTTCTGCCACTTTTCAAGTCACTGTCTAGAAAATACTGTAACCTCCTTACAGTTTACGCTGTAGGATGAGAACATACGGAAATAAAACTTTCTGCTTTTATGTTCCTCTTCAGTCTTCTTGGAGTTTATACAACTTATTCTTTGGCTTTTTCTCACAGACACAAATCAACTCTGGACTTTGCGTGTCCTCATCTCTTCATAACGTAGCCTGCAGAGTCTCGCTTCGCTTTTCCTGCCCTTCTGTCCTTCCTTCCTGCCTTCCTTTACGTTGTTCTTCCTTTCTCTCTCCATTCCTCCTCTGTTCAATCCTCCTTTCCTTTCCCTTTCTTTTCTCTTCTCCCTTCTCCTCTCTTTCTTTCCCTCCCTTCTTCTTATCTCTTTATGTTTAAAAACAAAGTCTTCCATATTCTGCTGTTGGCACCAATTCTCTCTGTGTCGAGTATTCTAGGTTTGATTCATTGGGCTTCTAAATTTCATTTTCTAATAAAAGCTCAGCTTTAACAAATAAAATTTTGACTGTAACACGTGTCTTCAAAATGGACATTAAAGGCACATTTGTAATTGAAAAGTAGAATGTAATTTTATGTTTTTCTGTTGAATTACTTTTTTTTAAACCAATAAATACTTCATCTTGAAGGAGTATCAATAAAGGCATTTTAGGAATTCCAGAAAAGAAATTATATCAAACAATATTTAATTATTCAAATATGTTTATGTTGTAGAGTTTGCATGTTAGTTTTATTCAATATTACCCTCTACAATATCATGATGATTTTGTATGAATTAGGTAGATTCATACTGTCTGTTGACCTGCCAATTTAATCACGAAATAATGGACATATCTGCATTGTCCTTTCATCTAACAATGTGATTAAAGTACTTACGTTGAGCTGGCAATGTGTCTCTGGTATTGCACTTGCTTAGCATGTCTGAGGCTCTGGATTGCTTCCCTGGCACTGCAATAAATTATTAAGTAACTATAGTTGACTTTTAACTGTGTAGATTTTTAAAACTACACTTATATAAAAAGTAATTTCAAAACATGCAGTGCAGGATTTGATTTGTGGTGCTAGAGTATATATGCTTTTTTTCTCTTATATAGACATTTGGAGTTTTTCCTTTATTCCCAAATTTATGGAAATGATAATGATTTGAATAAGAGGAATATAAATACAAAACCTATTTCATTAAATGCAGCATTGGTAGGGAAAATAACTGATCAGATTTTCTAAGTATCAAGAAAATCTCTTGTGGGCGAATCCATGTTTACATGGAAATATGAAGGAAATTGATATTTAAGAAATATCTACTCTGTGTCAGGCATTACACTAATATCACATATGTATATGATCTGTTAGCTCCTAAGATGTAGATCTAACAAAAGGAAAAAACATTTTATAATGAACAATGAACACATGGCCAAGGTGAAATCCTGAGGGCAGGTATAATTTTCTATTTATTTTACACATGAAAATGGTGTATACATAGGGAGTGCCGTTCATGTTTCTGTGATGGTGATGTGTAAAGACATGAAAAAACAGAGTTTCAGTTCAGTAGTATCGAAGACGGCTATTGAAAATGTGATCATGTGATTACTATCACGTTGATTTTAATCACATTGAACTCAATTTCAAGAGGTTATTGAAAACTTAACTGAAGACCCAATCTGACCCTGAGGCCCTTAGTCACTGGCAGATATCCTACTAAGTGTAGAATCCCACATCATGTCAAAGTACATCACTGGCTTCCGGGTTTTTGTTTCCATTTAATAACTATAATGATATTTATCATAGATTATCTAGGAATTATGAAATACGTAAAATACTGGAAGAATTTTTTCTCTTTTTTGCAATAATGCAGAATGAACCTAAGATCCTCAAACTGAGTTATGGTCTCAGCTCATTTTCTCTATTTTTTATTAGTGTGTATATATATATATATATATATATATATATATATATATATATATATTTGCATTATATAATGATTACATTAAACTAGAGAATTTTTTGCATGCATATATATGTCACATCAACTTCACATTCATTTCCAGCCCGTGTTTTAAATTTTCATTTCAAGTGATACCTTGTGCTGGACTTGAATTTGGAATCCTCCTGCCTCAGCTTCTCAGAGAGTGCTGGAATTACAGTCCTGCACAACCAGGCCTGCCTAGAACTTTCTAATTAATGGCCTTCTGCATTATGAAGAACAAATCTCTGTTAAGGATCCTTAATTGGGAAATTTAAGAAAGTCGCTGATTTATAATAGTATTTAAGCTTTAAACCAATAAAAATATATAAACGAAAGCCAGTAGAGTTCAAACTGTGCAAAATTGAAAAGTGATAGATATTGAAAGCTGTGATTTTCTAATCTTCTGGATATATTATTTTATTTTCCCCCATTTTATTGATATGTGTAAGTGCAAAATTTGAGGTTTACAGTGATCTGGAGCCTTTTGTGCACATACATACATATCTTAGCAAGGTTGAAAGATCTTTCCCGCTCTCTCTTTGACCTTCTCCCCATCCTCCCTAGTTATTAATTGTGAAGTTCTACATTTTCACAAAAGAGACGTCATAGGAAGATTCTAAAGGATCTTCTGCAAGCTAAGAAGTATAAGTATTTTACAACAGGGAGAAGGAAAGATCCAAGTAAATAATTTGCTAGCCTGTTAGTAAGCAGGAGCCCCAGCTCTGGGCTTCTCTGACTGTACCAGTGAAACTACTTCATTGCTTCATGGGTTTCAAAAATGTGCTGACCATCAGCAAAAAGGTTCTTGAATTAATTTTTTTAAAAAGTTAATGTTCAAGTTGCTGTTTCTTTATCTTATGATTAATTGTATTTCACTGTTTGTAGAGTTCTTTTATCTTTAAGAACCATGAAATGAACAAAACCAATGATGTCTGATTCTTTATAGCTCCAAGCTCAGAAGGAGTATTTTGAATGCGAAATTCCATTTCTTCTTTGCATATAAGGTGTTGTGCATGGAGACAGGTGAGCCAGTGTCTAGCTGATTTTATTTGACTTTCGCAGGGAGACTCTCTCCTGTGTAAATCTGCCTCCTAGTGGATTTTTATCTCATTCCTCCTGTCTCTTCCATTGCAGTCTGATTTCTATATTCAAAATTACAAAACCTTGTCACCCTTAGCCAGAGTCTCCTATTCAATAGTAATACTTTCTTCACACGTTTCTTTTTCAGCTTATATATTTAAAAATACCTGCATGATCATTTTAAAAGCAGATGTGCAATATTTAAAGAGTAAAAAAATTTTAAAAAGCAGGTGTGCAAGCTGTAGCCCAAGGGAAATGCTGTGTGTTTGTCGACTTCAACAAGAGCGTAGATGGAAAGTGGTCTAGGAGTTGTCTGTGAGCTCAGAGGCACATTGTACCCGCTAGAAACAGGGACGTGATGGACACGTGAGAATAGGTTCTCTCTTGTCCTAGTATTTCTCCTTTCCTTCTCTCCTCCCTCTTCATTCTTCCCACCTCCCTCCCTTTTCCATCTATCCATTTTTCTTCTAACTTCTTAAGTCTTTTTTCTTTCCTCTCCTCTTCTGCTTCTCTTTATCTGTTATTTTTGCATTTAAGCTGTCATTGTGATATAATTACAGATACGTTTAAAGATAGCACAATGTATTTTCATCTACCATTCACTGATTTCCCCAAAGCTAACAGTTCTTGCAAACAATGGTACATTTATCAAAGCACTGACTTTTGTGTCTTTCATCTAACCTCTATTCCCAACTCTATGAAGCTAAGCTACACAACAAATTCTTGTATTGATTATATTAACGTATTTCACAAAGATACAATAAAATAATTCCAATCTGTGTTTTCCTTTTCCTCTGCCTCTCCTTACTTATACTCTAATGGTCCAAATATTTTTATGAGGGATTTCTTAAAAATCTTCTCTAATATCATAACCTAAAGCTGCTTTTAGAGCTTTACAGTCACTTAATGTGACCCAGATTTGATCACTGGGTACTGAAAACTGCTGCTAAAATCTTCCCTTTGCCTCCAGTCTAGACACCTCCATTCTTTCTCCAGTCAGTTGCCAGGATGATCCTCTGATCCTGTCATTGTCCTGCTTCGTGCCTCTCCACGTGTCCCTGTTGGACAGGGCTGTGGCCCCCAAACTGCGTGCTAAGATGCCCCGGCACTGCAGGGAACACACACAGCTACTTGAGATTGTACATATACCTAGAGGAAACAAAGCAAGAGTTGACATCTCTTGGGTACTTTGTACTGACCGGGGGTAGCTCAGCTGCAACATTAAGTTGGCTATGTTACTTTCAATGATGCTGTATTATATAAAGATGTGGTTTTAGCAGTTATAATTGTAAAAAAAAAAAGTATTGCATGAAAACAAAGAGAAACAGGAAAGTGGCAGAATCCGGTGAGGCTCCAGAACCCATAAAGGCTGGCAGGGTCCAGCTTCATGATTCTCAACAGTGAGCTACGTGGCTTACCTAAGAATGAAATCAAATTTCTCTTTCAATTTAATGTGGAATTTTTTCAAATGGCTATGAAGTGACATAAATATTGATTGAATTCTTTATCTCCAATTATTTTTAAAAGAACACTGTTATGTCTGTATTTTATTGGGTCTAGACTCTCTTTGAAAATAATTTTCGAGGGTGAGTGTTTTAAAACAGTTTTGTGAATCACAACTCTAGGATAAAATCTAAACTCCTTGGCTATAAATTGCAGGCAACATCTTTGAATTCAGTTTTCTCATTCTAAAATTAGTATGATTCATACAAAATTTAAAATGTTTTTATTTTTTCATTTATATATCACAAGCCTTTTCCCTTCCCACCCCTCACCCTACCCCCACGTCCCCTTTCCCTCTTTACAAAGTCTGTCTTCTTACTTCTCTCTGTCTTTCTTTTATCATAAAAGATTTTTTTTGGTTTCACATCAATCATGATGTGGGGAATAAATTAGTAATCGTATATAGTATCAGAGCTGCAAAACTTCAGAACTAAGCATGTGCCACACTTAGCACAGCACCAGTGGTGGAACAATTTTGGACAACTCCATTAAGTGCATTAGATTCATGCCTAAAATTAATCTTCTCCTACTTAAAACATACAGATTCAAAAGCTAGTAGTCTAGAGCGTCTTAACATTCCTTGAGTTGCCTAATTTATTTAAACTAGTTAATGCACAGAAAACTCAGAGTCTGAACTATTGCCTCTCACCCATCCCCCATCGGCCATTCCTCTAAACTCAGTAAGATTCAGAAGACATGCGTTCAAGTGGGTGCTAGAAAGTTCAGGACTGGAACGTTTAAAAAAAAATTCTGAGAAGGGCTTTAGGATGTCAAATTAGTGGTGTGGATTTTGTCTCAACAAAATTCTTGTGTTATGCTTCTGAAAATAGGAGAATGAAATATAAGCTATTTGCTTTACCAAAAAAAAAAAGAGTTGGCAATAAATTAAACCATTTCTTATTCCTGTGGTTTTCTGTCTTTCATTCTTTTTTTATTTTTTTGACTCTTTTTTTCCTAAAAAGGAGATTTCTATAAAAATACGTTTGCAGTGCAGGTGAGAGCACATTTGCCTGGTGACGCAGGTACTCCAAAGGAGGCCTGTTTTGAGCTGAAGAGAACTGGGGAGAGATTGTGGAGGTGACATGGGAAGGGCTTCCTTGTGTTGCTACCTGCAGTGCATTGTTGGGACCTGGCCAGCCAGTAATGGAGCATCTATTTTGGCTCTGAATTCCTACTAGAAAGAAACTGAGCTAAAAAAAAAAAGTGTGTGCGTGTGTGTGTGTCTGTCTGTCTGTGTATGTGTGTGTCTGTGTGTGTGTGTGTCTGTGTGTGTGTTTGTGTGTCTGTATGTGTGCATGTGTGTGTCTGTGTGTGTGTGCGCGTGTGTGTGTGAACAAATGGGATTAGTAAAGCTCCATCTTGAAAAGCTGCCAAAAATTTTTAATCCAATAGATCTTACATTCTCATCTAGCTAAGTAAAAGACCAGATCAAAATATTTTTGAAAGTCTTATTTTGTGATAATCTGAGGGAGGGTCAAATTTTATCATGAGTAGGATCATGAATTTATATTTTAACCCTAGAGCTTAGAGGAGTAAATTATCACCTCAGTGCATGAGTTTTCTCTGATCTACACATTGAGGAAGCATTGGACTACTCATGGTGTGTGGGTTATGAGGGCATGTAAAATAAACAAGCACAAAGCTAAGCAGACCTTAAAGATTTCCAGATCAAATAAGATTAGAATTTAATACCTTCTATATTACTCTTAGATTTTTCTCATGCACTGTAGACATCCAACAGTAAAGAATCACATCGAGGTCTGACTCAGTTTGCTAAGAGCGTTTTTGGTCATACTTGTGTAGACTTGCTCACACTTTTATTCCTGCTACTGTGAGAGATGAAGGCCAGAGAATTGCAAGTTCAAATTCACCTTGGGCAACTTACTGACAAGGCAAGATCCGGTCTCAGAATGAAATAGGAAAAGTTAAGGTGATACAGTTCAGTGAGAAGGCCTGGGTTCAATCCCCAGGACCACAAAAAAGGAGAATATTTTTGTTTTGGTTTTAGTGACAATTGACTGACCTAAACAGTCCTGTCCTAATGACTCCGTAGTAACTCGAAATTCCAACTATGAACACTTTGGTGGTAAAATGCATCCCAAAAGTAATTCAGAGGCGAGAATGGTTGGCAGTTAGTGTTGTAAGCGAGCTGCTTTCAGTTACCAGCTCTGAGTCTCCTGTTATCATGATCGTGGGTCAGCTCCATTACAGGTGTGCTAAGGACGCTGTGACATTGCACAGTCATGATGATAAGAGTGAGCAATGGAGAGCCAGGCCTCCTGGACTGAAATTCCCCTTCTGCCACTTTCTTGCTAGGATACCTGGGCAAGTTAAGAAACTTATTGCTTTGTTTTATAAAATGAACATAATGGTTCAGATCAGAACAAGGCTACATAGCTTGTTGTGGAGGCCAGGTTGTTTCCGCCTTGCCACCAGCACCTGCAGTGGACATAGTCCCAGCCAGGTCTTTCAGCCCGCTGCCGCCACTCACTGCAGACATAGGCAAGGGCCTCCAGACCTGTCATCTTCGCTCTCTGCAGACTAAGCCCAGGTCTCCCTGCCTGTTGCCTTCACCCACTGCAACAGAGTAACCACACCGAGCCAAAGGAATAGTCAACAGCAAGATGAGAAAACACGGGGCGAGATGCTGCAGAAACCCCCCAGCCCACAGAGTGGGGACAACCTAGGGAGTGGGAAAGATATTCACCAGTAACGCTTCAGACAAAGAATTAATATCTAGAATATACAAAGAACTGAAAAACATACAACCTCCTGAGATAAAGGATCCCTTTAAGAAGTGGGCAGCTGAAATGGAGAAAAAAAGAAAACTTCTCCGAAGAAGTACAAAAGGCCAATAAGCATATGAAAAAACGTTCTTCAACACAGGCCTTCACAGAAATGCAAGTAATAACAACATTGAGGTTTCACCTCACTCCAGTGAGAATGGCCTACATCAAGAACTCAAAAAGCAACAATTGTTGGCAAGGATTCAGGAAAATGGAACTCTGCTCCACTGCTGGTGGGCATGCAATCTGGTATAACCATTATGGAAAGCAGTGTGGAGGCTCCTTAGAAAGCTGACAATGGAAATTCCATTTGATCCAGCTGCTGCTCTACTGGGCATGTTCCCAAAAGAATTAAAGTCAACATACCAAAAAGGCACATGCATATCCATGTTTATAGCAGCAAAATTCATAATAGCCAAATCCTGGAAACATCCTACCTGCCCATCCATAGAGGAATGGTTAAAGAAGTTGTGGTGCCTACACACAACGGAATACTATGCAGCCATAAAGGCAGACAGATGTGACTGATGCATTTGAACAAAAACGGGGCCACCTTGAGTGACTAATGCTCAGTGAAATGGACCAAGCACAAAAGACTGACTATAGATGGGTGTCCCTCTTATGAAACTCACAAAAGTAATAATAAGGCCCAAACATGAATGACAGAGTAGGAAGAGGAGGCAAAGGTCAGATAGGAAAGGAGTCAACCCCTGAAAAAGAGATGGGCACAGACACTCGCTAATCCCCCGGACTCCATGGTTCTAATGTGTTAGAGAATTTGGGATTCATGTATTCAAAAAAAATGTTAAATTTTATGTCATGCGAATTTTTTTATCAAAGTAAAAAAATGATTAAGCGCAAAATACCAAACAAGGCTAACCAGCTAATAAATTCTCCACTAATGTTATTTTCCTCTATGTGGGTGCTGACTCCTGGAGTTACTGAGCAGAAAGGGAAAACCCCGGACTTGATGACGGGCACCATAAAACAGAGACACACATACAAGGGTGTACATGAGTAGTCTGAAGAGGAGCCAGTGAGCATGTTATTTTCACCATTTAGATTATAGAGATGGAATGATACAGGTAACCTTTCTGTTCTCTGCGTACGTCACCCTCTCTCTACAGAGACTGTTATGCCAGATTTGGCAGTAATTCATTTACTTTTCTTTATATCCCTAAACAATGTAAGTTTAGTTTTGCTTTTCCAAATCTACTCCTTGTATACACAACGATACTCCATAAATTGCAGTGGGCTTCTTCACTGGACATGATTTGTTGGAGGCTCATTTGTGTTGATGGACACCTGGCTCAGTCATACTCGCCTCGCTTCAGATTCCAGTGCTGTGGATGAACCCGAGTTCGGGTCTCCATCATACTGACGGATGTGCAAGTAATTAGGGTTCTTTGCTGCTATGAATGATGTTGCTCTGGACATTTGCTTGTTTTCTAGTACACAGGTGCAGGAGTTTTGCACTGAAGGTCTATACTTAGAATTAGTTTTATTTGACCATAAAATGTTCTCTTCACTTCTACTACGCAATACCAACTTGTTTTGCAAGGTAATATCAAATTATATCCCCCTCCAGTGGAACATGAAAATTCATGGGGCTTTATATCCTCCTGCACATGTCAAGACAGTCTTTTGAAGCCTTGTCAGTCTGGCAGGTGTGAAATAGTCTCCTTGAAAGACTCATCTGCACTTCCTTGCTTACAAAAGAAACAGCATTGCTTCATATGCTTATTCGGCATTCCTGTTTCTTCTTCTGGGAAATGTTTCTGTTTTCTCTGTTGGTGTTCTTTCTTCATCTTGGTGACTTATAGGTGTTTTTAAAAACATATTCTAGATACCTGTTTTGGTCAAATGCATATCAAATATATTCTCCCAGGTTTGGGGTTTTGTCTTTTGGCTTCTGTGAATAAACAGATGTTTTAAATTGGAATAGTTAAATTCAATACAAACTTATTTTTTAAAATTGGCACATGCAGTATTTTTAATCCCATATTTTCATTTTCCTCAAAAATATTTACCTCTTGCATTAACGTTTTGGTATGGATTACCATGCACATCCCAAGGAAGAAGCCAATTCGTGCTGCTTTTTGTACAGATTTGTAGTTATTCTGTACCATTTGTTTAAAAATCCACCTGAGATGAGTACATCAGCTCTGTGATACAGGAAGTCTCTGCATGCCTGGGGGTCTCTTTTGAGGCCCATTTCTCAAACTCTGGAATAATACTATAGGTATTAGATTTCTGTAGCTGCAGATAACATATTAATGACTCATAAGATAAATCTTCTCATATTTACAATCCTTACTCCGACATGAGAATATTTAACATCATCCTGTCAAGTTCCATGAAATGCCCTATTGGTATTTTTACTGGAACTGCCTTGAAAATACAGGTGCATTTCGGAGCAAGAGCTGTCACCTATAACATTGGACATCTCTATCCTCACAGGGTGTCTCTTCTTGCGATTCAGCTCTCTTTGGAGGATTTCCACAGAGATGTGTACTTTCTGTATAAAAATTTAGACATCCTAGACTTATTCCTACACACCTCTTTTATGGATATGTACCAGTATAAATTCAAAGTTGTCCTACTCAAAGCAATGTAGTTTCACTAATTCCATGAATTTGGAAATGCTGAAGATTTTATTCATACAGTAATAATTCATGAATCAAAGAATATTTATACATAAGGTAGTTATGTATCGTCTCTTTTTGGTTTAATGCGCCGGATCAAACAGCAATGACATATATTGTATAGAAGTGATAGTAGGCATTTTTAGTATATTAAGTGATTTTCATTTATTTTGTTTATTTATTTTGAAACACGGTCTTGCTCTGTATTCCAAGCTGGTCCTGAATTCATTATGTGGCCCTGACTGGCCTCTAAGTCATAGCAATCCTCCTGCCTCCGCCTCACAAGTACTAAGATCACAGGCATGTGCCACCACATCCGGTTTATGTGGTATTGGAGAATTGAACCCAAGGCCTTGTGCTCACTAGCCAAACACCGTAACTGCTGAGCTATGCCCCCTACTCAAGGACTGATTTCTAAATTTTACCACTGATGATTGTTTTTCAAGGTTTTTTTGTAGATAGCCTTTATCAAGATAAAATATCTTTCATTTCTACTTCAACATTTTTAATATAAAGTAATATTAAAATTTGTAGATTGCATTTTTCCAGCAAATTGTGATGAATACATAGAGTTTTTCCCTTAAAATGCTTAATGTGATGAATTCTGTTTTTGGTTTATCTTCTACCTTTATATCCCTGAAATAAACACAATATGGTCATAATGTATTTTATTTGGGGGTAATGATGTTTGATTTGCTGTGTTAGTTGAAAATTGCATATATATATATATATATATATAGTTTTTGTATATTAATCATTAAATAAAACTGGCCTGATTTTTTTCTTTCCGAATATCTTTGATGCTATTGTCAAAAATTAAATTTGTGACATGACCTGGTGACTGTTTCTTTTTTGTTCCTTAGAAATATTTATATATCGAGGCTATAGATTTATCAAAATGTTATAAGCCATTGCATTAGGTATGAAATTTTGCTTTAAAGATTTAAATGACTCACTCTTTGAGAGTGATATTTTGTCTCTCTTCATGTCGGTACTAATAGTTAATGTATTTCCAGGACTCGGTCCTTTTCACCTTGCTTGCATTCTTTGTAGAGGGACCTGGATCAAAGCACAGTTTTTGTATGCTTGTCAAGTCCTCACTGCTGAACTGCATCCACAGCCTCTTGCCTTCATATTTAGCTGTGATTTTTGTTTGTGATATTCTCACCTTTGAAATTGTTACTTTTCATTTCTTGTATTTCTTATTCTTTTTTAAAAAATCAATATTTCTGGCGATATTTCAGCTTATTAAAGACAGATTTTGACTTTGTTAGTCTTTCTATTGTATCCTTTTCTTAATCTTTACTTTCTTGATTTCTACTTTTAATTATGTTTTTCTCTTTCAGCTTGCGTTTTTTTTTTTTTTTTTTTTTTT